>JABAJV010000033.1:0-30500 GCA_018854895.1 Tricholoma furcatifolium
GAGGTCTGTCAGTTATTTCTAGGTAAGTCTTTTATGGCTAGATTTAGGCCATGTAGCGGGACGTACTTTTTGTAGATCTCGAAGATCGATCTCTCTCCGGCCATCATCTACGACCAGGCCGTCTGCCAAGCGGCTTCCGCGGCTGTTAATGGTCCTGGTAAGGGAAAAGTTCCTTATCTTTCGGATGTATGCTGACTATCCTTTGCTATTGAAGCTGCCGAGCCAGCATGGTTTGCGCCAGTCAGACAACAGACAGATGCTATGAGGGCTGACATCACCAACATGACGAGACTCTTACAAGAAGTCCATACAGCCTCTTATCGTGTATGTTCATACCGATGAGTCTCTTGTTCCTCTCTTAACCCTTTATATGCTTAGAACTTGAACCTCCTTCATGAACATGGGCCCTACGAGATCATTTTATTTGCTAATGGTGATAATCCGACCTTGGCCCCTGTTTGTACATTTTTGCTTGATGATTGTGTTGATGTTGATCACCCTCAACAAATAGCATCATTTGCCTGCGCTACGATCTCTAGAGGCCATCCATAACCTAACACACCAGCAGCTCAACCAATATTTAGCTGGGTATCGCCTTGACCGGCCCCATCTTGTAGCTCAGCGCATCTGTGTTCTCAAAGACCATCTGGGGATAGAGTGCATGTGATCAGGCTTCTACTTTATATTCTCCCTACTATACCTCTACATACTTGTAATGCGATTTTAACACTGCTATTGTACATCCATACAAATATCCATTACTATTATCATTATAAATAACATAGGTCGGAACACACAAAAAGGAAAGTTTAAACACAATCCACTCAACTCTTTGCACCCTCCGTGCCTCTCACTCTGCTCTCAAGCAATCATTCACTGCTACCTTGTTGGTACTACTATCTGATATGTATTACAACACGTTTGAAATGGAAAATGGAAAAATTATATTCGTTTGCCTCTATGAATACATCATATCCATCTTGTCTTCCGTCTCCCAACCTGGATTCTTCTTCAAAATGACAAAGCCTTCCAGAACATGCGCGAAGGGAATGTACTCTTCTGTCGCAAGCTCCGACCTCTCCGTCGTGCCTAACCGTACTGGCGTCTGATGTGTTTGGAAACCTGAGATAGTCCTGGGTTTGCCTGCCTGGCCAACGACATCGACCGCCTACGAGCAACGTCAAATCGGTTTTCTTCGGCGGCAAAAGGAAAGAAAAACATACCTGCCCGACGCGCACAGTAACGGGAAGATTATTGAGCTCTTCGTCCAGAGTGATGAGGAACCGCGGGTACATCGCCGTGACCAGGAAGTAGAGCATCCAATGGTATTTATCCAAGACAACTAACGATTCGAATCAGCAATGAATCACAAAACAACATGTGAAATTTAAAACATACATCCTTTTGCATCTGTGAATGCTGTAATGGTCGCCAGAAGACCAGCCACGGCAGGGCGGCTCATTATACCGCGATCGCAGAAGAATGGGTTGAGGCCAATGGTACCCTTGCCCATGTGTACCAAGCCTTGTGCGATGCGAACCATGAACAGGCAATCAGGTTCCTTGTAGTAGTAGCCTGAAAGCTGGCGCAGCATCTGTGCTAGACGTGCATTGTTGGTGCCTGCGCCAACGAGGCCCATGGCAAAGATGGCGTTCAGCGCGACGCTGAGGTCATTGTCGTGACTATACTTTGACAGGGTGTCGAGGATTGGAAGCTGTGGGTTCGATGTGCTGACAAGACCGATGGCGAGGGGTACTGCTCTGCGGATGTTAGCCTCGCCGTAGTGCATCTGCGGGAAAGTTGTTAGACCGATAAAGCTATGAATGTTAATAGAGACACGTACGAGATGATTGAATTGTCTCAGCGACATTTCAGCACCGATATCTTCACCCATGGCGATCAAAGCAACAGCTAGGACGGCGAATGACTGGAAGGTATCGTCGCTCTTCTCCTTCGCCTCCTCCTTCTTTTCGTCCTTGTTGCCCTTCTTATCTTCATCTTTCTTCTTATCTTTATCAGCCCCGGATACATCGATATGTTCATCGCAGTGGTGGAGCATCGCCTGGACCTTCAAGACATTACCGGTTCCAGCGAATGCGCACGCCTCAACGATGATTTGTGCGGTCTTGGCGATTGGATGGTCGATGACCTTCAATGTCTCGATAGTAGCGTCTGATGCATCCTGGAGGCCTACCCATAATATGTCAGTATACCTTAGACGAATATTAGGTCTAAACTATCAACGTACCAAGATACAATAACCCAAGACCAAGGGCCATGAATCTTGCCCACTTCTCATCAAGCGACTTATCCTCGCGTTCAGCCTTTTCCATGAGTGTTTGCAAGACAGTGCCCGTGACGTCTCCATTTTCGCTCCCAACGAAGATGAACCCAAGAGCCAGCGCAGCCAAACTAGCGATCTCCATTGACACTGACTCATCTGCGACATGGGGGAGGAGGAGGGCAAGGAGGTCTTCCCGGTGAGAGCCGGCATATGCGAGGCCCAGACCCATGATTGCGCTAGTTTTCAGAGGGACAGACTTGTTCTCCGTGAACTCGCCGAGGAGGGCGAGCGCGGCGTCGGCCTCAGTGCGGACACCACAGTTCAGGATACCGGTGGCGAGGAGGGCACCGGCTTTGATATATTCTTCGGCCGAGTATGTGTACTTGTCGACGTGGCTGAGACCGACGTCTGTGTCCCAGAGTAAACTTAGGCCTAGGGATGCAGCGGCGCTCATCATGCCTTTTATGGGGAAAGGAAAAATTAAGACTGCAAAAAAGCTTTGGTGATAGTTGAGACGAACCGTGATCTTTATTCTTGTAAATCCAACTGTTGCCCTCGTCCGCTTCCACCATAAGCTTATCGTTTCCGAATCCAGCGTTCACGAAAGCGTTGACAAAAGTGCCGGCAAGGTTTCCACGGGCGGAATCGACGTTGGATGTCGCTCCAGTTCCTAGAAGAAAATTTTAAATTCAGCAAATCGTATGAGCAAGGCTAACAAAGGTCCTACTCGTGTTCTCCAGGTGGGATTTGTATACATCTTCTAGGCTCTTTGCATCAGCGACGCCAAGCTCCTTCCCGAATTCCCTGAAATGGGCACTAAGTCGGCTGTTGCTCAAACACTCCAGCAGGTCTTCAGGTAGCTCTTCCTGGAAGTCGACGTCGGCATCGCCGTCACCGTCTTCTGATGGTGGGTGTAGCCATTCAATGGGAATTTGTGCACGCGCAAGGAGGAAAGCGAGTTGTCGTTTCATGAGACTGTGGTTCTGGTAAGAAAGTTGGAAAAGAGCATAAAACTGAGTGATACTTACGGGTTTCCGGCAGCGTTGAAGTCCTCTCGAATCAACTGGGGATTCCCCAGGCGGATTGCGAGTGAGAGAGCTTCGGGGAATTTCTGATGTTGCACATATATGGCGTGAGCTGTGGTGAGGAAAGACAGATCGTCTGGGGGTGGAAGGAGATTGACCATTCTGCGAAACCATTTAGCGTTTGAGCCCGATATCAATGGTGCTACGTACCTGATCATGTATTGGCACACGCGCCCATAGGTATTATCATCGACGAGGGTGACAATATCCTTAATAATCTCCATTTCTTCCAACAGATCGACCGCATCTGGTTCAGCGTTGTGGCCAAGCAAAAACACTGCGCACTGCTTTGCAAGCGAGCGAAGATCCTCGATCGATCCAGGAAGTTTAGTATCGCCTTCTTGTTCTCGTATTGTGTACTCGTCACCCAGCTCTGCCGCTAGGTGGCGGACGTACTCGTGTCCCCATGTCCCAGGATCGGCGAGAGGCGAATCTGCTGGTCGTAGTGAGGCTGAAAGAAGGCGGTATTTGAGTGTGCCGCGTGGTTGGGTGTCGGAATATGTCATAGCGAGAACGGAAAGGATATCCGCAAAGAGACTCTAATTGGATATTAAGTCTCGCGTCTTTGAAAGGCTTTCTGCTCGTACCTTGTCTTCCGATACAGGCCATGTTTCGTAGAGTGCTTGAAGGTCGGGATAATGAGGGCGCAAGAATTTGAGGGGTTTGGGCACGGATGTCATCGAGGAAGTTGACGTCCTTATAAGTGTCCGTAATGTCTCCAGAGCAGGCCGATAGAGCTCTGTATTTGATTCCTTGTCGTACAAGAGTTCAACAAAAGTATGTGCGAGTCTAGGTTAATAGGACATACTTTGAGGCGTTCTACGAGCATCTCTAACTCATTTTTGAGCTGCAGATCTTCCTCTGACTTTGGAAGAGTATAAGAAAGGCAAACCAGTGGTCAAAGACGGACGAGTTCATACCAGATCTTCACCCTCTTCCTCCTTAGCACCTTCCTTGGGTTTGCCATCCTTCAGCTTGGAAGATCCCTCCTCCTTGTCCTTCTCGTCCTCCTTCTTCTCCTTTTTCTTTGGGTCCTCTGACTTTACGGGGATCGCAAACTCGGTAGGTTTCGCCATAAGCAGCAAAGGTCGAGCAAGAGGCTGATGAAATTTCGAAGTGCAACGCGACGCGCGTTCTCAATGGACCCAAAAGGGGAGCGTGGGAAAGCGGAAGTAAGGTCACGCTTGGCTGTGTTGGTCAACCCTAACGGATGCAAACTATTTCCTAGGAAACTGGTGGATGCTGGCTTCGTACTCTGTTCCTTCATTTTTCGTCGTACTCGTTTCCGGAAACCTGTACTAGGCTTGAATTTGTGGCTGGCCATTTGATTCCACGAAAATGGGTGAAGGAATACAGATCACGATTCCGGGTATGTCGTTAGTTTTGCACTAAACAGATTCTGTGCTGAGCTTGGCTAGATTTTGACGACGATGACTTTGGCGGCCCGAGTACGAATACGGCGACACTCTTTGGACGCCCAGCGGCATCTGCGTTTGGTTTTGGAGGGGCATATGGTAGTTCTGGGCAGGATTCACCAACGCAGATGACACCGCTCGCAGACCGAGGCGAACGCAGCTTCTTTCCTTCGCATTCTCGAATGGATTCTGCAGCGTCTGAGGACTCTACTCACTCTGTAACAACTCGATACGCAAGCAAACCCTTTCATTCTTCCCAATCTTCGATAGCTACTACAACAACTGGTTTTTCGAAAAAGCCTTCATTTGCGTCGATTCGGAACGCGTTCAAGAGTGGGAAGAACAATCACGACACCCCTCCAGTACCATCTCTTGACCAGCACCCATATCCTGCGCTTAAGAACCCGTTCAATCGATCGACTTCCTCCCTCAACCAGACTCCCACTCGTGGCATCAATGTCAATAACACTGCAAGCCCTCCATTTCGACCGCCAACACCAAGTTCAAGGGGGCCTCGATATAGACAACATGGCAAGTCGCAACACTCTCAGACCGGTTCAATATTCCACGCGTCAGATGGTGGCAGTGATCTTGGTCATGGTTATTCCGCTTCGCCTCCACCCGTTCCCCGTGTTCCCAATGGATTCGGACAGAACATACGAAGCGATACGCCACCCACTGATTACGAAGAGGACAAGATTGTTGTAGATCCTAAAACACCCTCCGATTATGCCCTTCACGCCGTTTTCATGAGGTTCGCGACGATTGCTGATAGCAATATTGAAGCGTTCCTGCGACAACCACTGGTATGTCCGCTTTTATCAGTGCGCGAAGTTTAGGCTGAAGTCCCGCTAGGATCAGGAACCACGTTTACTCTCTGACCTCGTCGGCCCTGGCGTGGACGTTAAATTCGACGAGACCCTCGAATCGCTAGGAAAGATAGCTCAACGGCACGCTAAACCTGTGGTCGACTCGATTATGCGATGGCGGCGTCAGCAACACGAGGAGGTTAGCGCAGAGGTTGTTCAGTTCCACTCGACAGAATCCACCCCGACGATACGAGCAATCCGCTATCACGAAGCTCCCGCGCTACTGCACGAGAGGAAATCCCTTGTCGCGATCTACATTATGTGCAGAGCTCTTATCGCCGTCATGCAATCAATCTCGAAGGACGCGCTTAGCGAGGCTATGGGTTATAACCTGGAAGAAACAACGTTCGAACAGTTCAGGAAACCAGATTTGAAACTCCTCACTCAGTCGGCCAATCACCGGGCCAATGCTGATCTATACGCTACGCTTCTTGGACACATTGCGAATGTTCGGTGAGTGATATGTCTTATAAGCTATTGAAGCAAGTTCTAAACCTGTTCAGGTTCATGAGCGTTACGGACCGCTTTTTGGCAGAGTTGGGACCTGTGGCTCAAGGGCAGGTACCAAAAGATCTTGACATGAAGTACGAAAATCTAGTTCGAGGGTTGAAGCACATCCAAATCAAGGTAAATGATTATTGACCTGGTGGAATGGAAACTTATTTACCAATCAGGTGTGGCCTCCAGAGTCTTTCGAAGAGGGCGCCGAGTTTCTTGAGTCATTGTCCAAGTCTTTTGGGAATGCTCACGGTCAGCGCCTGAAGACCGTTTTTGCCGAGACGCTGACTCATATTCTGCACCCTATCGGAAAGGTGTGTAACTCTAGAAATTCGAGAGAGAGAAAATCTGGTCTAATGCATCACATAGACTGCGCAGGCCGAGACTAACAATCCTGAGTGGGCGAAGGCTATCGAGCTTATATACCCGAAAGCCCGTGAAATGATGTCGAAACCGCGCTATTGGCTTGTAGCCTTTCCCTTGGCTATCACAAGCATGTGCGTGGCTCCGCAGGGCTATTTCTTGAAGAACTGGACTGCTTGCTTTGAATCTGCCTGCTCAAAGCTCAAGGTCAGCTTCAAAACATCCTTTTCATTATCGCGTTGATCTGACTGTGTACCATAGGAAAAACCCATGAGAATGGCGATTATGAATGGCGTTATGCGATTGATATGGACGTATTTGTATCGGTGTCAAGAATCACCCTCTGCGACGACAGCGAAACTCGACTCCCTATTGAAGTACTTCTTCCCTGCCAACCGTCTCACCATCTTTCCCAGTGATGACCGTCTTGAGCCTTTCATATACACGGTTCATTTTATCCTCTCTCGACATTTCGACTTTGGTAGAGAGTTGTGTTTGGAGCTTCTCCAGGAAACGTCGATTCCCGCTCTGCAACAGCAGCCGTCTGTGAACATTGGCAACGTCATGTCTCCGGAACGAATCGCCGTCGCTGTGCAAGCCATCCTCCTATCCTTTCATGTTATAGAGAAAGAGTCAGTTGCACCAACATGGCCGTCCAGCACTGACTTTTCTTCTATCCCTGCGTGGAGCGACTATCCAACTTCTTCGGAATTTGTTCCTGCCTCCCTGCTATCGAAGGCTGGCATGAAGGACTTTTTCGATCGCTGTGGAACCACCTTGGCCGTCATCGCTAAACATTGTTACAACGTGATCGGGTCCATGTCCGTCTTCGAAGACCAGTGGTCCCATGCTCGTCTCAACCTTGCTTATGAAGAGGCGCACAACTTCACCATACGGAGGCATACGGATGGATATTTGATCGCGTATCCCAACAGCTTAACAGCCCCGATTTACGTGCTACAAGTATGTTTCCAGGCCTGGCCTCGCCTTCTTCATCCTATGATCCCGTTAGAGGACGCACTTGTTATGCTATTGCGGGGCATCGTCCACGTTGATCCGTCTTTGGCTGATACCGCCTCCATGGCTTTGAAGCGCTTCATGGCTGATCGCACACATGCGCTCACTGTTCTATCGAGCTTCACGAGGTTCTTGTTTGGCCCCAAGTGCATCTTGAAGGAAGGGACACCTGTACGGCTGTTGATCGAATCGTCGCAGGTCCTTGAGCTATGGGCGTCCCTTGTCGATAGCTGGATACACGGCCTTCTGCAACAGAGCATAGAGTCCTTGGGCGAAGAGGAGCAGCAATTGATAATGGATAGGTGCACGGAGATTGAGGGAGCGGCCTTGTTCCTTCTTTCGCACGAGGCTCGAGTGATCCATACGACTGGTGTCAAAGTCAGCCGGCTTTTGGGGCTGTTGGCAGAACATGTTCGGTCGTCTATAGGTTCTGGAACGGCCATGCTCCTCGTTGATTATTTACACGGGAATGGGATCGAGAAGACGACGTACCTACAAGGTTTCGAAGATTTGTTGGAAGAACCGGAGATCGTGCGGCTGCAGCAATGGCGCGATTCGAAACGCGTCGACATTCCTCTGCGTATTGCGGATAGTACTAACGAACGCGATCGCAAGCTGTGGCACTTCATCTACCCAGCTTTTCTTCAGAGATGTATTGACCTCGGCTCTCCGATGGGCCCTTTCCGCGAAAGCGTAATGGCTGCCGTATCCCGGATTCACCCCACCATATCTCCCCTCGCTGGTCTGAGCACTCGGGTTCCTGTTGGTATTACAAACCGTCAGGCTTCAACTGATAGGGATGGGATGGCGAATAAACCATTAGTTGACCAGTGGCGTCTCTGGGTCAAGATACTTTGTGCTACCGCATCGTTTTCGGAGGCACATCGTCCTGCTCTTACGTCTTTAGGGCGAGAGCATACTCGCGCACCGTCAGATGCGAGTTTCGAACGGGAGAGGTTATCCACCACTCGAGGGTTGTTCAGGTATCTGACACCCTTCTTGGACTCCGAGTACACCCGGTTTCGTGACGCGGCTGTCGTATGCATCAGTGTTTTCCCGCCCAATGCATATCCCCAGCTGTTGGAAGATCTGAGCCTCCTTGCAGGACGCCAGTTCTACGACGACCCTCGAGCTAAATCTGGACCCTCATCTGCTATTGAACAAAATGTCGGCATTCTCGCTAATCGTCAGTTCCACGATGATGCTAGGTCGAAACCTGGGTCGTCTCTCCTTACGGAGCGTACCCGCCGACAAGAGCGCCTTCATTCAGCTGTGGCTAGGATTTACTACCTCACTGCACCTTACTTGCAACTGCAGCGTTCGGCAGGGCGGCAAGCAGCCCTTGCCAACATCCTCAAATTTGTTCGCACAACCCAATCCTTCCTCACGGCTCCTGAGATGCGCGACAATTTCACCCTCCACCGTTTACGACGTTACTTTTGTGGGACGGTAGAACGGCTTTTCGATGGTTTGGCGGCGTTGAAGGATTCTGATCGATTCATTCCCTTTAACATGCACCTGACGCTTTATCGCTTGTGCGAAGAGTGGTGCCAGTTTGGTCCTCAAGCAGAAAACTTGAAACAACGTCAAATACTGATGCAGAGAGCGGCAGCAGCTTCCGTTCCACAGCCTGACTCCACTTCCTCTCTGGAACGGTTCAAGACTGAAACGACGATGTTGTCACAAGCAGCAGCTGGTGCCCTCGCCTCTCTGTGTGTATGTTCTTTCTTATTTCGTGCAGTTGCTTGTTATTGATCCACCAAATTTAGCAAAAAGCCTTCTTTCCACCTGACATGTCATCCGGTTCTCCGACCGCGGAACGCACTGTATCACCTGAATACCTTAAGCCTCTAACTCCTATATCTGTGCTTGAACGGCTAAGTGGCATACTTTCCTCTTTGCATCTACCAACGCAAACACGAGGAAGGTTAGTGAAGTATACATTTTTTTTGGTTACAGGCACTTAAAACATTATACTTTTGTAGGAAAGCGCTCAGATCGCTTCTGTCATATAATGCGCAAGATGAAGTGTTGCTGAAGGAATCCTTAAAGCGAGCCGTGGTTCTGACTGACGAGACTGATACGTGCAATGGCCGATTCTTTGAAGTCATTTCCGAAATTATCTGCACCAATCCTGCCCATGAATTTACTTTCGCTCAGGCGGTGTGTCTTGGGTTGTCCAATCTCCGTCATCCGACACTGGAAATACGTCGTCGTGCCTTCGACATGCTAGAAGCCGTTCATCAGCAATCTTCAGGCATTCTTCCCCTTTGGAACTTCGAGGCGACTGTAGGCAGTTGTGCGTCAAGTACATTCATCCATGCCCATCGCATGATAGCCGACTCGCTATCTGGAGAACACCCTGATCAAGCCATCGACATATTGACGCAGTTCGCCTCGTGGCTCCCACAGCTCCCAGAAGCCGCATCGACGACCAATGTCACCATCCTTATTCTCCAAAGTTTAGAGTTTTGGATTCCAAACATTCAGCTGATGCCAGAGGATCGTTCAGATTGGTTGCCTGGTGCCCTTTCTTCACTCTATCATCTAGTTTCGTTGACGCTACAATACGGGCAGAGCCATGCGGAGCAAATCCTGGTCATTTGGAAGAAGCTTGTTGAATCGTCATATCCCGCGAATGGGCACGCTACCGTCAGGTTTTTATTGGAACATTCTCACAAAGTTGGAAGCACCATTTTTGTAAACTGTGCCGCCAACATTGTTTCATGCCTATGTCAAACGTCGATCACCCGTCAAATCTTCGACGAATTGTGCTCTGTCATAGAGCCTGCTCGAATGCTTCCAACGATAGAGCACAAACTTGCGTTCCCGGATGCACATGATTTGGAGTTGTGGGAGAATCTAGATGCCCTTTTTGCGGGAGAACCACGATTGCCATTGGGGTCAGCTCAATTTGCTTGGTTGTTTCTGGCTGATGTTTCAATCCAACGTTGCTGGGAGCGTAATGGAGCGCTGCCAACGCTGCTTCATGCTTTATTTACCCATCTTGATCATCGGAATCTCTATGTTCGACAGAGGGCTCAACAGATGCTTTTCCAATGCCTTCGGTCGTGGGCTCCAGGATATGATGAACTCGTGGAACGCTCAGTCAATCCAGGTCGTATAGGCATCAAGAAAATCATCGATCAGCTAGAAAAAGACGCGAAGGAAATGTACTGGAAGGATGATGAAGCTGGGTCAGAGGTGGAGACCAAGATGAAATCACTTTCTTCCAGCGTCCTCGAACTTTTGGCGCCTCTGTCGCCCAAACTGGTGGACGATTGGGGAAAGTTGGCAATTCTTTGGGGAACTGCGTGCTCTATTCGTGCCACTGCATTTCGCTCGTTGCAAATCTTCAGAGCCCTCATGCCCAAAGTCATTCAACGAGACATAGCAAGTCTGCTTGGACGTTTGTCCAACACCATTTCCGCTCCCGAAGACGAGAATCTCCAGAGCTTCACTTCTGAACTCCTCCAGACCCTCAACGCTCAGCTCACAATCGGCGACATAGATTGGACTTCACTCCCACAAATCTTCTGGTGTACATGCGCTTGTCTTTCAACAGCAATCGAGGAAGAATTCGCCCAAGTTCTAACTCTAGTAGAATCCTTGCTCACTAAGGTGGACCTAGATGACCAGGATACCGTAGAGCTTCTTCTCGCTCAGCAACCTAAGGATTGGCGAGGAAGTTCTTCCTTGCAATCAGGGCTTCTGAAGGGCCTGCGATCATCCAAAACATCGGCGAAAACCCTCAAAATTCTCCAGACTTTGGCTGCTGTTCAGGATAAGCGACTCGTCGATCCTTCAAATGGCCGAGTACGTGACCTGTATACCCTGTCATTACCTTGGTGTCTTCAAGCCATGGCCTCAGACAAGCCGGAGGAAGAGCTCAAGATTTTTGCTGGGCACATAAGCACTTTGGCGATTGCAGAAGGGCGACAAAGTATCCAAAAGATTATGACATCCTTCGCCAAAGGTCACTTTCGCACACGAGACGACTTCCTTCGGCAGTCTGTGAGCAGTCTCCGAGACCATTACGGAGCAGATCACTGGACTGAGATCGTCACCTTGCTTCTGGGGCTGGTCCTCAATCGAGAGCGGTGGCTTCGAATTCAGGCTCTGCAAGTCCTGAAAGTCCTTTTCCAACACCGGGAAACGAGAAGTCCATTCGAGCTTTTGGGCTCTGAGTTGCTCATGCCATTACTACGCTTGTTGGACACGGACCTCGCTCCCAACGCTTTGGAAGTCCTAGAGGAACCAATGACGATGTCCGGAGGCTTGGCTGCCAAGCACGTCTTGCGCATGAGCATGCAAGCCCAGAGACTTTTGCAACCGGCTGAAAAGGACCCTGCTTCAATTGCCACAGTCTTCGGCATCCCAGAAGAATCCGGATGGTGTATTGTCAAAGCTGACGAACTTCGGGATACATGCCGCCAAAACATTGTGGGCGTAATCGAGACGTGTTCATTTGCGGTACGGCCGTCTCGTATCGATTTTGAACCAGAGATCGAGGCATTGGCTTCCCTCAAGCCAGAAGAAGACTTGGGCGGTTTGGTGAAAGATCTTCACGAACTCACTAGCTTCTTTCAAGATGATGAGCCGTCTAAAACAGCAGTTCCCTTGCTTCCGCCAAATCGACGATTGGAGGCACGCGTCGCTGCCATCCTCGCGAAATCTACCGCTTCAGACTCCATTTCCGACACCCCTCAGACTCCATTCGTCGATGTATTCCGCATTGGTGGTATTCACGATGCCTCTGATGATGACCCCGACGATGACTCCTCAGATCCAGACACTGATACAGAGCTTGATGCTTTTATTTTCGATTCCCCTTCTGCCTATCGCAGTGCACCTAATGGGTTCAAGTTTCACTAGCTATTCCGGTTCTTTCATTTACTTCGCATCCTTGTTTTCGAATAGACATGCTTTATATAGTCCACATACTGTATCACTCACACATACACTCGTACCTAGTGACATCTGTAAACTCGAACAATAAATCTAATGATGTAATTCGTCTTCATTCCGGATCGATTGCTCTAGTTGATAAGAGCGGGAAGCCTGGGAACGCCTCGTCTTCATGGCCAATTTTCATCCAATACCCACTCCGTATGTGGATGGTGGGGATCGAGGTTTCTTCATGCCTGGTTATCCTGCCCGTCAGGTATGGTGGGATTGAATTCATTCTAGCGGTGATTGATAGCAAACTCGGAACAGCCTCAGCAAGGGCCTTCGCTTCAATCAAGAACTGATCTCTCTCAAAAGGCTTGCCTTTCCCCCGAGATTTCCTTCCCTTTCTCCGAATCCCGCTATCAATGTAGTATAGATGTTTTAGTGAGTTGAAGCTGTTCAACTCGTTGACAATCGACATCTGAATTGCAAAGGAATAACAATGAGTTCGAGAAGTAGAAGGAAAATGGGGTGCCACTTACAAGCTTGTGAAGCGGAAAGGGTTCCCCCTGAAAACCTATCTCCTCCAGGTTTGGTGCACTGCGCACAATGGAGTGCATGAAATTATCAAACACGGTTCGTCCAGATAAGTCAGGATGGAAGACTCCGTCTGTGTCTTCAAAATAAAGACCGTTGTCGTAAACCTCTGCATCGTCGTACCCAGTGACATGGCCCTGACCAATACCCAAACTCTTTAGCTTTGTTAGCCCAGTCGGACATAGGAATCGAAGGAGATACGGTATTTGGGCATTAATGCTGTGATGTATGGACAGCGTGAGCAACTGGCCTAAAATGGGAGCAAGGAGAAATGCATCCTTCACATGCGCCTAGAAAATGGCGGGAGAATTATAAGACCATACAATGAAGCTCCTGGAGTCTACGTACCCTAAGATACCGAAGCTCTGGGAGAAATTTATCAGGAAGGGCACGCGCGAACCAACGACCGAATCCATCCTGCAAGATTGCAAATTCCCCGTTGATTGCGATATCGAGGTATTCAATTGAAGGATGCCGTTCCCAGAATGACATGGCTCGTGAAGTATTCACTTCATTAACATCAAAGCCTGCCAAAGACAAGGATCGCAAAGATGGAAGATTGAGCTCAAAGAAACCTCCCAAGGAGAGCGTGGGGGAAGAAATGTTCAATGTGTGTAGCATGGGAGCCAGAGACGAAATATGTTGTGAGAGTTTGACAAAATTGTTAATTGCCAGATGGTCGGTTTCTATACGGATAGAGAAATTGGTGATGCCCTACACTGTCCATGAAGGTAGCCATTCCATTTGAAGAGAAAATACGTACGTACTGGAACACGGAGCATACCAGCTTCCTCAATCCATAGCTCCTGCCCTTCAGCATTATCACAAAACCCATCAAGAATGAGGGCACGAAGTCGGGGGCACTTTTCGTTAATCTGCAACCACCACCCTTTCTCAAATGGAGCGAATCCAACGGCTGACTTATAGTTGTCGTACAGACCCAGTGTGTGAAGCAACGGTAGATACCCTCGGGATACAACGTCCACAAGCCGCCGGATAACATCTGAACTTGGAGGATTATTGGTACTCGTTTCGACCAACCCGTATGCACGAGACATAATGTACAATTCTCGAACAAAACGCCCTAATTCAGGATCGTCGAGAAGCCTCTGAAGGAAAATCAAGGCATCCTGCTCATTTTTCAGAATAAGGCAGAAATGAAGCAGAGGGAGAGCAATCTCGCAGGTATGGCGACTGGTCAATGCGAGTGCAAGCACCGTCGAAGGAATCGCGTAAAGTGGGAGGTGAGCGACGATTAGAGGATAAACCTCCGGGGGTAGCTTGGTAAATGGCCCTTGCTTTAACTTAGTCGCCATGATGTTGTTCAAAGTGAGCGTATCACTTGACCCGGTAAGGCTGGTCATCGAAACAACAGTGGTGATTGAAAGATGGATGGATGTGATGTCAATCAACACAATACTGCTTAAATAGATAACAATTGGTGCGCCCACCGATCGCATAGAAAAATAGGGACAAGTATATAGTTCGTACTCGATAAGTGTCTAACAACGCTCGAAAACTTTATACAAATCTGGGAGATTGGCAGCTTGCACAACATCTCGATCCAGCAACGACTTAGGTGCCAAAAGGTACCGTCGCATTGCAGGAAATAGTACATGTTGAATTTGCCACCTCTCAGCCTTTTCTTGAGCTTTTTCGTCATCAGATGCTGTAAGTGATGAAGGTATCACAGTTTCTCCTGGCGTGTAGAAGTAGGCAAGTTCCCTTAGAAAGCTATCGAAACATTCCATTTCCGTGGTCCAATCAACCTATGCATGGCCCGTCAGATATCTGCATGTTACCAAGTAAAGCTAATGCCGACCTGCGGACCGAGCCTCATCAAGAAACTTGGAAGGTTATTAAGGTCAGGAGTATAATCTCTTAGAAGCAATGGCAAACTCTCGACGAGACCTGCATCCGTTATGCAAAGTGAAAAGTATTCAGCAAGCATTTCACGGCGTGGCATCAGGATCCCGACAATCCGCTGGTGAAGTATCCATCAGCCAAAAAGAATTCTCATAAGTGATGGACTGACGTCGATGATCTGAGGTTTACTCAATGAGCTTTCTTTTGTTGACTCTTCAGCGTTGACCGCAATCTCGACCAAGGTACGCAATGACGGCGGCGGGTCGAGCTTCATGCGACTGAAGTTACCAAACTGTCGCACCCCGAGTTGGTAGAAAAGTTCTTCTCTGTAAAACCAGGGATAAGAGGGATAAAATCGATTGTGAAAAAGAGCACGCACGCTAGTGAGCCATGATTTACCAGGTACAGCTTCGTGGAATGCTGGATGAGGGAGAGAGATCTTTGGAGATCGACGATCCCCACAAACGTATGTTTCTCGAGTATCTCTGTTAGCACTAAAAAGCGGCATGTCAATAAGACATCAACTGCCCAAAACAGAAAGATCGAACATCGATGTTTCGCTTTGACAATTTTTTGGCGGAGGGTGACCACCGATGTTAGCATGCACTGAGATTCCTTTATATCTCGAGATCTCAACGTTCCTGTAGTCGACTCGGTTTGATCTTTCCCTTGACTAGAGGACTTTGTAATTTGCAAGGGATTGGCAACTGGAAACATTGAATCGAGAGTCCGATCCTTGAGGGACGTTCGAACTTTGTGTTGAGAGAGGGTTTTCTTCAATTTTGGGTCTTTACGAAGTCGGTTATGCAATGTGTGAGGAATAAGGGAAAACAAGAACGTGCCTTTTGTCTTCGCAGGAGCCTGGGCTTCATCCTCTGCATCATCATCGTTAACCTCTCGTTGTTTACCTTTTCGTTTCTTCGAAAGTTCTTGTTCGGTGTCAACAACTCCTCCTGTCAGTAAAGTCTTATCAATCGAATGCGTCAGGCATGCACACCATGAAATGCAATAAAATATCCTCTAACCTGATATTCGAAGCTTCTAGAGTGATTCTGGACCGCAAGTGCTTTTTGGAACGCATCTGATATCTTTTCAATTATCTCCTCCTCGTTTAGGAAATGAACCTCGCGCTTCGTAGGGTGTACGTTGACGTCCACCGACCTTGGGTCTACCTCCAAACTAGAGAAGACATGTGAAAAAGATCCGAATAGATAGATTGGGACAAACAAACCCGAGGTAGACGAAAGGGAAGCTTCCTTTGGGCAATATCCCATTGTAGACCGCTTCGAATGCACGTTTCATGCGCGATGATTCAACCAGACGGTCTGTTAAGGAAACGCAAGATATTTAACAATGGTAACATGTGGAGAGAAAAGGCTTCGTACGATTGATGAATAAGAGAAAGACCATCTTTTTTGCTTGATAGTTAGCATTAGTGATCTGAGCCTCAGCAAGCCACGCCTCTGGGTCATCATCAGGTTCATCGGCGTTCGCATCGTCGTCATCGTTCTGTGGAGATTTCTTCTCATCCTTGGAAGATATTTTGACTTCCACAAGCTCCTTCGCTATAGAATGGCCATAGAGCAGTCGGATAGTGTTGGTCGTTTTTGAATCGGAAGGACTTGAGAGATCCGGAGTTGGTGATCCTGCCTACAGATAGTCATAGGCAACATCAGCTAGTTATCAACGTGAAATGGACGCAAAAGGACCTTCTTGCAAACGAATGCAACCCTGGGATTGTGTATCGCATATTTTGTCATGACATCGAGAATTCGTGCATACTCTTCAGAAGAACTCCTTAGAGCAGACAATCGCGTGGGGGTGTTGTAAAACAAGTCTTCTATCTGCCAACGAGGATATAGATTGGAATGTTTGCTTTTTTTATTTTTTTTTAAAAAAAATCCTCACTAACGGTGATTGTTGTCCCATCATTGCCAGCGCAAGGCTTTGGATCCACACTTTGTCCAGGTTTTAGTGGAACAAGCAACCCATCCTCATAGGCAGCCCTGAGCACGTCACAATAATGTTGAAATTGCAAAACTTCATCTGAAAGCATAAGGTGAGCTCACTTCCATGCGCAAGAGTCCGTCTTCGTTTTGGTGACGACAGAAAGATGGGACACGTGGGATATAGAAGCTAATGCCTCGCCGCGAAAGCCGTGAGTTCGTATATGCGATAAATCAGAAAACGTCGAGATTTTGGAAGTAGTGAATCGCTCCGCGAGTATAGGAAGATCAGATTTCTTTAATTATTGTTTCTAGCCATGCCACATAACACTCAATTGACCGCACTTACGCGAATCCCGCATCCATTGTCCTGAATCTGCAAGAGTTTCATGCCCCCATCCTTGACAGTGACGCGTATTGATGTAGCACCTGCATCGAGGCAGTTTTCGATCATTTCTTTCAGCGCAGATGCCGGTCTATGTATGATCTGGACAAAGTTTCATGCCTGTAGAGGTACAACAGTGGTCAAAATGCACACACTTCGCCGGCAGCTATTCGGTTAATGAGGGACTCCTGAAGACGATGGATTGGTAGAGGTTCCGATGGATCAGGAGCAGAGCCAGATGCTTCCGCAGACATTATGGTTAGTAGTAGGAGGAAGAGCAGCAGGAGGCGTGGTCCAACAACTTCAATGATCGCGTCAAGAACGTGACTTAGCCGAAACCCGATCCGGCACTTAGACTGATAGTCGAAGTCGGAGTGACACCCATCTTAGCGCGGTATATCTCCTACTTAAACAAACTACTCCGAGTGTACGACCCACTACCAAGCCCTCAAGCCCTCATAACTCGGTTTAACACCAAGATCTAATGGCTGCACTAGTATCACAGTCGACACAGATAAACTCTTCCCTGAATGCTCTATCTGGAGATGACAAGTATAGAGGCGCCGTAGTAGAGGTATGTATCACCAAAGCAATCTATGGCGTGTTTTATGACATTTATTTTTCAGGATATGCAATTACCACCTGCATTTTCGCTCCCTCTCACCGAGCCGATATCGAGAGCAATCGACTTAGCGTATGAACGCGATTTCTCACACATACCGTACGTTGCCTTTACGTACCTTGCAGACTTACGCATGTAAACATTATTTCAGTGTCTTGGATCGCCGCAGGAGACCCTTAGGATACCTAGATGTTGCCAAGCTGAAAGAGAAATGGGAAGCAGGCAAAACAAATCCTGTGAGACTAGATAAACAGATCTGTGGACTTCAGTCTTCCAATTTACACCCCTCTCTTCATCTAGGAGGACAAGGTATCGCACTACATGACCAAGTTCCTTCGAACGGCTTCAGAACCGTACACGGTGATCACACCTTTGACAACATTAGCAGAACTCGAGCAGTTTCTACAGACCAACCTTTTTGCGTTGGGTACGTCATCGTTAACTTAGCAGACGATATATATCATTTACCGCCTTTTATTTCAGTGACTGATGTAAACAGGAAGTTCGTGCTTGCAGTGGCTACGCAGCAGGACTTAAATAACTTCGTAGCACGTAGAGGCTTCTGACCTCTACGTTCAACGGTGACTTGTGGTGTACTCTGACTGAATTGAATGAATTATATTTCCTAACCAGACCAGTAAGCGTAACATCTTAACGCGGATGTCGCGTTTAGATTCGAAGTCCTAATAGGGACTCCTCCGTCTTACCAAACCTACGGGACTGCCTAGACTCACTCTATACCGACGCCACAGCTTTGTTTTTGGTCGTAGACGTCATAGAAGACATAATGTCGTCATTTGGTAGGTCCGCCACAGCCTTGAGAATAGGAGAGTGGAGCTCGTTGCGCATAAAAAGGCCGCTGAACGACCCAAACAAACCCAACTCACCTGATAACAAACCACCACCTACTCACTTGACAACAACTGACAACATCACTGCCTAACTCATAACTAACCATGCCCATTAACGATTACACCTGCACCACCGCGATCTGGCTTGATCACAACTCTGCCGCCTATGACTGGGAGCCCTGCTACTGTGCGCTTTGCGACAAAACATTCAATTCTCTTGCGTTGCGTGAAAAGCACATCTCTCGGTCTCCTAATCACCCGCAGTGTGAGTCTTGCGAACGTCGCTTCTTAAATGGCAACGCCCTCCGTGCAGTAAGTCTTGATATCTTCCCCATCGCCCCTGTTATGCTCATCGCGAGTTCCCCTATAGCATATAAAGTACTCTCGTGATCATCACTGGGTAAATCAGGACTTGGACAACCCTGCAGACAGTCTCGAGAACTTCCCAGAGAAGACACGGGATGATATCACTTGGGAGTCATTCAATGCCTTTGACTTTGACGATGTCTGCTACGTCACAAACGGCCTCCCTGAGTGCATTGAAAAGTACGTACAACGCAAAGATGCTGAAGAGGTTGTGGAGGAAGAGGGAAACCAAACTGGGCCCCCTGCGGCTGACTTCGCTTGCCCAGTTTGTGACCTCAAGCCCCATACTGTTTGCTCCACCCTTTGCGGACACCTCTTCTGCGCACCTTGCATCAAGATGGCGTTCGAGATCAATGGATCTTGTCCCGTCTGTGATGAGGAGGGAAGCGTGCACCAGCTTCGAAAAGCTTACATCTCTGTTTGAATGCTACGTACTCACTGCCATCTATGTCTATTTTTTTCTCCTAAATATAAGACCCCTAAAACCATCTCTGTGCGTCTCATATTTCAGCCCTATTTCTGAGTGATAGTAAGCACTGAACTAACGTGCGCTTCCGAAACACTCAATGTGTGGGTCCTTCTGGGGTCCTAAAAGGTACAAGCAATCTACCTTTCGGTGCCGCAACTGATCTAGATTCTACACCTTTTTATAACGTCCCCTATACCTTCCACCCTTTCAGACTCGTTATGTCCGCCTCGCAAAGGCGATCTATGAAGCAGGCCAAGATAGTGAGTCTATATACTACTTCAGGTGTTCGCTAGCTTCAACTTTATTCATGATTCAGATTAGAAACACGTTAATGACGCTTCGGACTCTTCGAACCTAAGCAAGGCTGAATCAGACGTCGACCCAGGTGAAAGAATTGACAAATTGCGCCAAAGCCTGGCGTTTCTCTGCCACGACCTACTGACATTTCGTTCGAATACTGAAGCCGCGACATGTTTCAGCTCTTCCGTGCATGCGCATTTCCTTAGGCCTCCATATCTTTCAACAGAAGACGCCGATTTGTCGCCGGGCTGCAGCTATATATCTGCACTTCGACCTGAAAGCAGCTCGCAATCGACCCCTATCCCGTCTTCCGAGTCTGCCTCTACAAATTCACAGACCATGTCTGTCGAGGCCTTTATGGAGAATGGGATGACAGAGCTATATCAAGTGCTCGACGGGCCAAGGCTGCTCAGAATGCGGACAAGCCTCGCGATTTTGTGATCTGCACTTCGCGTGATCTCGCACCGTTACTCCTCGAAGCTTGCGGGTTGCAGAAACAGTATTTTGAGACCCGCGCATTCAAAAACTCTTATCGTTGTTGGGGAAAAGGTCTTCGAAAGGCCGCTAAGTTGAGGCCTATAATAAATCTTCCGACTAGATATTCGCTATGCATCTTTCCTCTTGATCTTTTTTGGGTATCTTTTTTGGTGTCCAGCCTAAGTACTTGTTGGAGCCAATGTACCCTTTCGTTAATGAGGATCAAACCCTACATATATGATTTTGCTTCAGTGTAGAAGAGATTTAACTATTTAACTGGCACGGACAGAATGACGCAGGAGAATGCCGCAGATGTCGCTTAATACTAGTAGCGCCCGCGGCAATGGCTTACGCGTTCCGCGGCGTCATTGAAATGTTGTTGACCACGGGTCTTTCCGTTCTCTCTGGACATCATGGGAATGACTTCCGCTCACCGGCGCTCAGGGCTATGGCGGCAATGACGTTGCCACCGGCACCTTATATTTGAATAAATACTGGCCTCAATACCTCTTATGAGTCCTCTCTAACGCTATTGCTCTCATGCTATCGACCTTGATTCGAACGCCAGCCCGCTTCGGCCTTTCTAGCGCACTTCGTCATCCTACTCAGCGACGAAACTTCATAACTGTAATACAGCAAGGTCATGAAGGGTGGCGACTAACGTACGCTTCTGATGCGGCAGCCGGATGATATACCTAAAAACTAACGTGTTGTACAGGTTTGGTCGAGATCCAGTCAAATTAGAACCTGGACTGAACATCGCTATACCACTTCTTCACCAAGTTCTCGTTGTAGACATGAGAGAATCCTCAATTGCTATCCCGAATGTAAGCAGTTAAATCATTCCTATGGTCTCGTATAATAACTTCTCTTGCAATACATAGCTGACGGGGTATACATCAGACAATGTAGGCCGTTATGCCACGCTGTTGTCGGAACATGCCTCATTCTAACCTTGAAATCAAGGTCCCAGTGACATGCTCAGGCTCTCTGTTCTATCGTGTCACAGATGGGTACAAGGCATGCTTTGAAATTAGCAATGTCCACGAAAATATCAAGAATACTGGGACTTCGGCAGTTCGATCTATCCTTGGCCTCTTCTCCTATGACCAGGTGATCACATTCTGATGAAGCCACTGTTCTCCTGTTCCTCAAATTGACTCTGGGTCAAACAATAGGTTATTGGTGACCGTAATGAGTTGAACAAGCGGCTGAATACCGTGATCGGAAACTCAATTGCAGTACGTGGCCTCTTTGTCGATGTAGTTCTATCATCTGACCAGTCGCTACATCCAGAATTGGGGCGTGGAGTGTTCTCGATTTGAGATACAGACATTCAAACCCGCAAATAGAGAAGTCGAGGTCCGATGATACAATGTTTCTATCTTTTCTTAGTTTTGACACTATGTGGTCACTTTCAGCGCCAGCTTGAGCTCCAAATGGAGGCTGAGCGGAATCGGCGGAAGCAACTTTTAGATACGCAGGCACAGATCAATGTTGCTGAAGGCCAAAAACAACGCGTCATTCTCGAAAGTGAAGGACATGTGGGTTTCTTAGTCTTGGCATTGGACCCTATCGTCTGGTTTCTAACATGATATTCGATAGCTTGAGGCCAAGTCGAACGAAGCTGATGCATTCCACAAGACTGTCGTTCGTGAGGCCGAGGCAAGGTAAGCATCCTCATCGTCCTCATACTGTGCGCGTTGAATGACAGCGTTGGACAGACAAAAGCAGGCAATGCTAGAGGCGTCCGCACTCGCTGCTCAAGTGGAAGAACTGGGTCGTTCAATAGCTAAGGACAAGGACAACGTTTCTTCCGTCGAACGTCAACGAGCCCTCAACGCGCTGGTCGAACTACGGCGATTAGAGCAGCTCAAGGCTATCGCTCAAAGTAAAAGCAACTCGACTTACTTCTTTGGCGATCAGGCAGCACTAGGTCGTGCGAACGACGCATATAATGTTGACTATGCTCAACACATGAAGAGTGCTATCCACCAGAAGCCAGTATCTCCGAGTTGGCCGGAGGTTGCAATCATGTAAAATGAAGAGTGCTATCCACCAGAAGCCAGCATCTCCTCCGAGTTGGCCGGAGGTTGCAATCATGTAAAATGTATTAGGCCTGCTTCGCCTTCCTTTTGTTCTACTCTGTACTAAACAATACCCCCGCTCTTAAGATTCACCAGTGCTGCACTACCACTAGCCAGAAAGTTTGTTTTATCGGAGGTTGCGATTAGATTAAGGTTGTAATTGAGAGAATATTACCATCCAGGCCTAATAGTAGAACATCTTAGTATTAACCTTTGGGTTAAGCTGGAAAAAGTTGAGTCCCATGGCTGGTATTGTGATTTCAGGACCTTTCAGGACCTCTTCTCGACTGGAGCCATCAGAGTATGGAAAGCGAGAGTGAGCAGCTCAAACGGCAGGCTCAAGCCGTTGATATTGATCGAAATCGTTGTCAGGACCCCTGAGACATCTGTCCATACTTAAGCCTTTTTTGACTTACACAGTTGCCTCGCAGCTAGTCCCACAGCCCAAATTCTGACTTGGGGTGAAAGATAGATTACATCTAATAGTCCCTGGCTTTTTTGAGGTGCACTGGTCAATGATTTTCGTTCTTAATAAGATTTTCTAATGCTATGTGCGGTGTTGAGATATTCACCCCATTCGGGAATCGCCGAACCTGCTCATTTGGAGTTCAATACAAGTCGCAACCACACCAGTACCTGCATGCATATCACAGAATTCTAGACAGTAAAAGGATATGTGAATAGGAGAATGAAAGGTGGTTATAGAGAGACGGATTTTACGTTGAATCAGCCCCAGGAAAATTTAAATATTTTTTAGTTATCAAGTTTAGGGAGGGATTCCGAAATAGGAAAGCTGCGGCGCCGCGTGATCATTAAATGAGTACGCGTCGCGTCGCATCGGTCGTGTAGATATCGAAAGATCGTACAAGTCAATCTCTAAGAGTACTGCAGCAGGTGGATGGACGTATATTTCAGTCTCCAAGTGCAATCTACACGCTTGGAGAAATGCTTGGAATTGAGACCCAAAATAGCATGATTTTTATTAAAACAAAACAGGTCCTTTGGAAACCTCAGCACACTACTATGAACGTTCTTAGCGGCACTTTCCCAACGTCCTTTCCTCCCACGTTTCTCTAAAACACGCTAAGCCAAGTCATGTGACCTTCCCGGTATGATTTTATGCGGAGCAGTATACGCTGCTCACTCTCGCTTTCCATAATCAGAGAGTTCTAAAAACGACATTGTTGATCGCAAATCAATCAATCCATCATGGCTGCAACTTCGCGCCTAATTTTCTTTTGCAGTTCGAACTTGTTCGTCATTGACTCAATTTGTGCACGGACACTGGCAGCTCTATATCCACCCAAATAATAGTGGTCATGCTTTAATTTGCATTGCGAGTAAGTAACGATCTGTAATGCCTCTCACTTCACATGCTTTTCAGGAGATCGGGTTATCATGATGAAGCCCTCGAAGTGTGCAAATTTCGTGTTTGACGTTTTCAAATCTCTTGGCTGTCAAGCACGAATTGTGTCCAAGTCAGGGCTATATTCATGCTCAATTTTATTCCCACGAGACTTGTCAATTGTCACCTTACATCTGTCCGGCATTCACGCCACCAGCAACGGAGCCATGACCACCTGCAAATTGCGAATGTCCAGGCATTAAGTTCTCATACGCTAACCATTTTGGTGCAAAATCTTGTCATAGGTACGTCACCATAATCCCTACAGACGATCGTCGCTCATTATTCCCAGATCTGTTCCACCCCTTTTGGTTTTCGAATTGCCACGTAGAACCTCATCGATTGATATGGCCGGCACCCCTTTTCTCAGCTACTTTTTATAGAGCCATCTATCAACCGATTGCATTCATAAATTTTATCGTTTCTCTTTGATATTACTTGCTTACCATTCTCATGACACCATGGCGTTTCAGACGACAGTCATGTCATCTATCGTGTCTGGTTTTTATCGCCAATTCTCACCTCTCCTGATTTTAAGTGCAACTTTCATAATCATTCTGTTGCTTGTCTTGTCTGTGTTGCGGTCGAGGCGGAAGTCACCCTACTATTTCCTTCCTGGGCCCAAGGCTTCGTCAAAGCTTGGTGCAGTTTTGAACTATATATTTTCATAGGCTTGGCTGACTGTGTACCTTGCCCTAGGTTTTTTGTTAGATCTTCATAATCCTGAAGGCCTGCAATGGCACTTGGAGATGATACAGAAATACGGTCACGTCGCTAAGCTTGACGGGGGACTCGTAGGAGTGAGTATATCGTCATTTAATTAACGCACCCGAGACATTTTTGACAAACTGTCATGAACACCAGTCCAACGCCTTGTATATTACCGATCCTTCCGCCTTGCATACGATTCTAGTGCGGAATGTACATACGTTCCAAGAGTCTACTGAATTCGCCGGGTATGTCACCTTCCATGGATTGAATACATCATGTCTGATATGGGTCATCTTCCTCTCACTAGGCTGTTTGGGCTCATCCATCACGGTGATGGTTTGGCGTCTGTTTCAGGTGCGCATGGATCGTCCCACAAGTTCCCGCAGTGAATAATATATGTTTTCATGTACGGCAGGAGAAGAACACAAGAGGCAGCGTAAACTTGTCGACCCCATTTTTACCACTAGTTGTATCTCGCGCCTTACACCTTTATTCTTCAATGTCACTCGCCAGGTATGTAGCTTCATTTTTTAAAAATTTTAATCTCTTGGGTTTGCCTCCTTACAGCATCAGCTTCAAGCCTCCCTTAACGCCGACCTTGCTGATAGCCCGCAGGGCCAGGAGATTGATATCCTGGACCGGCTGGTGCGCACAACGCTCGAACTCATTGCGCAAGCTGGCCTTGGGCATACATTCAATTCCTTTGACCGCGAAAGCAAGCAGTTCAATGAGTTCCACTGGGCCATTACTTCGGTTCTGTATGTTTCAACATAGTCGGTAATTTGTTCAATCCATCTCACATCACGTCCGTAGTCCGATTGGCAGCCGCTTGTTTCTTTTCTTGCCGTTCTTGAACTCATGGCGGAAGATAAAGCCCACTTGGCTTCGCCGTTTCTTGTCCAGCCTGGTCACATATGTGCCGTGGTCAGCACCGCGTGAGGTGGGTTGATTTGCCGATATTTCTTAATCTATTTTCCTGAGAAATTCTGCTATAGTTCAAGAAGGCTTGTGAAGTAATGCATCCAGTGTACGAGAAGCTTCTAGATGAAAAGCAAGCCCTTTTTCGCAAAGGTGGTATGTCGGCTTTAGAAGAAAGCGCAACAAATGGAAAGGACTTGATGACGATTCTATGTGCGTGATCATCTATATACGTGTCTAGCGACTTCATTGGCAGCCATTTTATTAACCTTTGCACTGTAGTCAAGTCTAACTGGGAAGCAGAGAAAGAGGATCGACTATCCGATGAAGTGGTCATTGCAAACATGGGGTAAGTATCTCTACCATCGATCTGGAGCGTCGTACCGATTTTCTTCAAGCTCTATTGTCCATGGAGCGCAAGAGACGACATCGGGGGTTTTATCTCGATGCATCTCACTCATTGCTTCAAACCCCCAGCTTCAATCGCGCTTGAGAACCGAACTACAAGATGCACGTAAGGCAAGTCCCACCTCTTAATTCCACTCCATCTAAGATTTATCGGGTGTTTCCTTAGCGCAAGGGAAACAATAAAGACTTTGACTTCCGCGAACTGGAGGACCTACCGCTCCTTGATGCGGTGTGCCGAGAAACTCTTCGTCTCTTTACACCTGTCACGTTTGTTTGGCGCCAGTACGTTTGCTTGCTTTGGTACTCTTGGACTCGAATTTTCCCATTAACGACCGATTAGAACTATGGATGATACCGTGGTCCCTCTGCGATACCCCATCCTTGATCCTGTCACGAAAATTGAAACGCGCTCTCTACTAATCACAAAGGGTACGCCGGTTTATCTCGGCCTAGCAGCGGTGAATCGTTCCAAGGAAGTCTGGGGTCCCGATGCCAGCGAGTTTAAACCAGAGAGATGGATGCGTAAGAATGGGCGTGAAATGATGGCTAACGAGGCTGCACGTTTACCTGGATTGTATTCGAACATGTGAGTGTTCATCCCAGTCGGTTTACAGTATTGATACATAAGGAAATCTGAAAGGATGACGTTCCTTGGCGGACCCAGGGCCTGTCCGTGAGTTTCTATCCAAGGCACCGTTGAACGATTCTAATTACATTCGTTTCAACAGAGGAATGAGATTCGCTGTACATGAGATCAGTGCGCTTATTTTCATTAGCGTCCGACCTTAACGCATACATCATACTCATTCACCCATCAGAACTTGTCCTTTCTGTTCTTCTACAATCATATTCCTTCGCTCCATCTGAAAAGGACATCGACTGGAAGCTTTACATTACCCTAACACCCTACGCCAAGGGAGAAAGCATTCCACAGGTCCCCGTCAAGGTAACCATGCTTTAGGTATTTCTACTATCATCTACAAGCTTCAGAAGTGGATCACTTGACCTAGAAAACCTTGCCAGGAAAGACTGACACCGTTCATGTACATAAGCTTTAGGATGGATTTTTTCCTCGTTTGTTGTTACCCCCTTCGCATTCAATATCCCTATGTGCCTTTTTTCATCCAATATATTTTTGGGAACTCTGAATGCTTTGTCCAGCCGATTTCAGTTAAATCTACTCACAATACTCCTACAAGGTACCACAGGTGGGATGCACGAGGCAAATACCTCTACATCCCTCCCGCCAAATGAATCAATCCAACCAGGTATTCTCTTCGGAGGATTCACTGACTTTCGCCACCCCCTATGTACTACTAGTACGAAGACGTTTATCGGATCGTTTAGATGCAACAGGGTCGAGTTGCGACAAGCCTAACTTCAAGTTCGTGATCGTCGTCTCGCGATGTCTCGCATGATGTCAACAATTTCTTTTTTTGATATTCGAACCATTAGGCGGAGTACACTTGAATGAGATATCTGAGAAAAAACAACAACCAATAATCCAAGCCACGTCGATCGAAGGGCAGGGGGTGAAGGAAACAGGTATGATGAGGTAGCGGTATGAGGAAGGCAGGGTAGGCGAAGGGAGAGGGTATCGATGGGTGGGTTTGAAAGAAGGCGATAGGGGTGATAGCTAGAACAAAAAGAAAACTATATAACAAATCAAGCAGATTAAAGAACGAGTGCTAATGAGCGGGTTCGACGACGGTCATGTAGCTGGAAGCGAGGCCCACCCATCACTGCATCGACTCGTCGGTGGCGATATGGCCAACACCGAGCGGAGAGAACAGTAGATGACACAACTGGGCCGGGTAGGCGTACGCGCGGGTAAAAGCGAAAAAGATGGTAATATGTATGTAGTTTCGTGTACGGTTTGTACAAATGCCAAGATGAGGGAGATGCCAATGCCAGAATTGAAGAGGGACACAGTGCGAGGAGCGGAATAATAAAAAAAGCCGTGATGTGCATTCCATAGTCAACGGACGTTCGGGCTTGTCGAAAGATGCTTAACATAAAAAGATGCGATGAGAAACGAACATGAACAATGCATAGGTAGGCTGTGAGGATGTCGAAGACTTGATGCGGGGGAAGATATGATGGTCGAGCAAATACAATGGTTTTGATGATGTAGAGCCAAGACACCCGACAGGTCCAGACTGGCGAGCGGTATACAGAGGCGCGGGCGCGCGTTCTTATCGTTGTCGGCGTAAAAATTCTGAGGCTGTGCAGTACAAGGACTCTCTTCATACTTCAAATTCGTCGTCGTCTAGTAAGGCCCTCTCAGCTCGAGCACGGGCTTCCTCTTGCACAATCCTTTCCTCCTCTTGGCGTCGCAGACGTATCTCGGCTTTAACTCTCGGAAGCTCCTTGGGCAAGTCGACATGAGTATTTTCCGACCATCGCTCGAGAACCCAGTCTCTCATATAAATACTTGACTGGATATCGATGTTAGTAACTCGATACTGTCAGAAAAACAAAAAGGCTGACTTTGAAGTAACGCTTCCCGGCGTATTTTTTATGAAAGGCATCGTGACGAATGGGTTTAAGGATGTAGTTGATCATCAAGTTCGCAGTTGGAACCAGAGCCGATTCAGGGTATGAGGAGAAGTGAGCCAGGTTCGGCGTCTGAGAAAGAATAAGACATCGTAATTGGTCTTCAACGCATGAACATGAACGTACCCAAACTTCCATTCCAAGCGCAAGTCGCGCCAGCCATATTGATGCCGCAGCCATCAGCGACGGTGGCGCAGCAATCAGCCGCCATTCTAGGCATCCAATCTCTAGGAGGTACTTTGCTAGGGTTCGAACCTTGACATTGAAGTCGTCGGCCTTGCTAACGCGACGAAGAAAGTGCACCGGGTTGGGGTAACTCATATTCCAATCGAGGGTCTTGAGGACATATCGCTCAGCCTGTAGGATCTCAGCCTCAGTGTAGGAGGCATCAGCGCACATCAAGAAATGTGACACAGAGGGAGCAATGATCTCCTCGAACTTGGCTGCGATGAACATACATGTCACGCCGACGAGCTGGAGCTTGGCAAGAGAAACAACACGGGCAGAGAGGAAGCGGTCGATGATGTTGATACAAAGGAAGAGAGTTTCGGGTAGGAGGCGGAAGCGAACATGGACTTGAATGAGCCAGTCGGTTAGGATCCCCCGCATTTTCCATGCAAGCTCTTTCTGAGCCTCCATGTAATTGGGATTTGGCATCGTCGTGATCTAAAAATAGTCAGGAAATGGTATCGTTCAGGAAGGGTTAACAAACTTACCTCGATTTGCTTCATGTAATTGAAGATCTCTACGACGTACTCGCTAACCATGAGAGGATCATCCGCATCGTCCGCGTCGAGGTCATCCCATGGTGAGGTCTCTGGATCAGCTTCCTCTTCATCAGCGAATGCTTCAATTTCAGCAGCGAGTCGAGCGGCGGCGATCTCCTCCTCAGTCTGGGGTATCTCTTCAGCAGTAAAAGGATCCTCCTCTGGAGCATCAGATGATGTTCGCCGTTTCTTGAAAACGCGGTCTGCCTCCGCGTCTTCCACGTGGGTGAAAGCTGTTGTTGCAGACCGTAATGAGGCGCGACGCTGATTGTCGTTGCGAGGTTGTGCCTCCTCTTTGAGTGTTAGAGACTTGCGTGCAGTAATGCTGGGAAGCTGCTGAGGGCCAGGCGGATCAACAGCCATGGCGCGATCATCGTCAACCTTGATAACCTTCACCTTCACATCCGCAAGGACCTCTTTCTTTACGGGCACCATCCCAGAATGTGTGGTTTTCGTTCGAGTCTCTGGTACTGCTCGCAATGATGAACGCGAGACGGGTGGCTTCGTCTTGATTACAACGCCATCGAACTTTTCTTTGACGACCTCCTTGTTCTTACCCTTGCCGACCGCAGGCTTGTTTTGCGACACGAGGCTCGTCACCTCTACGAGAGCCTCGCGCTTCCTTTTCCCTGCAATAGCATCTCCTTTATTGTTCTCGACGTTAATTTTGCCCTTGGAGGCAGCCGTGCCAGCGGTTACCCTGGTGCCAACAACCGGAACAGTGGTTGAGGCAAGTGAAGTAGGCTTCGAGCGAGTGGTAATCCTAGATGGGCGAGCATTGGCGTTTTCATTATCCTTGGCTGTCGCTGTCCTAGTTGTGCGCGTTACACGGCGGGCCTGGTTAAGGAGTCAATATTAGGTCACTGCATGATATACCGGACTGTTTACCGGTATAGCTGAGGACATTCTGTCTCCCCGCTGTATTGATACCTTGAAATAAAGAGTGCGGAGGTGTTGGCGAGGACAGTGAGGAACAGGACAAGGAGTCGTCGACAAAACGAATCTCTACTCAACATCACGTGAAGTATGCACGACAAACAAATACAAAACAACGCGTCGCGTCAGGTGATCGTGACATGAGGCACCGCGCAACTCCTTGTCCAATGTCCTTGTCTTGCAATGCAAAGCCGAACTCTCGAAAGCAGGACTGCCTCAAGAAAATGCACACCAAAATTAAAGGGTCGATACTTCATGCGAGGACAGACATGTGGCTGTTGCGTTCCGAGGGCCCGGCAACCGGTACCGTGGTGTGGTTGTGACATCACAGAACTCACTTGTTCCAATGACCGAGCTTCGCCGATTCCTTTATACAGTACTCCTTCCTAGTTTCAATTCGTCAACAACCTTT
>JABAJV010000033.1:30600-59611 GCA_018854895.1 Tricholoma furcatifolium
AGGACAGACATGTGGCTGTTGCGTTCCGAGGGCCCGGCAACCGGTACCGTGGTGTGGTTGTGACATCACAGAACTCATCCACTCATTTTTCAATCACCCACTTGTTCCAATGACCGAGCTTCGCCGATTCCTTTATACAGTACTCCTTCCTAGTTTCAATTCGTCAACAACCTTTCGACCTCCTTGAACGCTAGTATGGCTACTGAACAAGGACCATTTACAAAACTATTACCAGACCTTTACCCTCTAATTGCGTCTCACCTGCCACTCTACGCGACTCCTTCCACGATGCTTTCCCTGGCACTGACCAGCCACCATATCTGCGAAATTGCACTCCCTGTGCTCCATTCCCGTCTTATCTTGAAAAATGAGACGGATGCCTTGTCTGTCCTTCAGAGGCTTCTTACCGATCCTGAATTCGGGCGTTTGGTTCGAGAATTGCACATTTTGTCTGATTTATCGTGGGAAACGATGCAAAGTGGCAACGAGGACGTTATTCGGCGGTTTGTGAGGGTTATATCTGGAGGGTATCTACCGTTCATTCACACCCTGGGTCTGCACTTGGGCGATGCTTGGTACTATAGCGATATAATCAATCCAAATGACGGGCCAATGGAGTTCGGTACATTTGAAAAAGGGTGGTGGTTAAAGATCAAGGAAAAGTGTCCAAGACTTCGTGCCGCCATTCTTGATGGTTTTGGTGATAATACTTACTATGGCAATGGAAAGGAAGAATGGATTGAGGAATCTGGACTTCTCCATGTTCCGGTAAGTGTTTGTTTTCTTTCTAAAGGCATGCCGACCTTCATGAATGCAGGATGTCACCAATTTCTCAATCACACTTACCCAGTTGTAGACAAATCAACAAACCAACGATCGACAATGCCAAACTCTTTCAACATATTTCGTCTCTGTCCCCTTCGTTACACACATTGAAAATTTCTTCCCCCTCATTCGACTTTTCACCCGGCTTCGGCATCTTTGAACTCAATCTTCCATGCTTACGATCATTGTCTTTGGGAGGCTCTTGTGTCAATGACGTGAACATCTCACAAGTCATGTCATTCTGGGAACGCCATCCTTTGATTGAATACCTCAATATCGTAAACAATTTTTTATGTGGGAATGAGCGAGATGAATTTCGCTGTCTATTCGCACCTGTCCTTCCCGATAATTTCCTCCCAAAGCTTCTACATCTCAGGGTATGTAGAATTCAACACTTTCATGGTATGGCCTTCTAAAGAATTGTGCCGCTCATTTCAGATTCAGTTCTCGGATGCATTGCTCCTTGCCCCGATTTTTGGACAGTTGCTAAGCCTGTCCATTCATGGCAGTGTGAATGCTCAAATACCGTATCTTCTTCGAGTTCTGTGTCCGACTGGGCTGCCGAAGCTAAAGAGTTTGAACATTGGTCAGGAAGCTATTGGCTACAGCTGTCGAGGCTATTCGATCGAAGATAGCGGTCTCTGGTACGAAGACAAAGACGGTGTCTTTCGACTTACCGAGGAAGATTCATCCAAACGAACTGTTTTCGATGGTTTCATGCACTCTATCGTGCATAGTGCTCCAAACTTGGAGGAAATAGGATTCTACGGGGACTGCTTTCCGCTTAATGAGCTCGTAAGTGGTAGCCTACTTAGTCTCCTTGTTGATCTCATTCCTTAAATTTCCTTTCCAACTCAGATGTCGGTTGTTGACGACTTTGAACAGCTTTACCTCTTTGAAATACCTCTCCTACATTGACTCAGGGTATCAGGTAATTGAAGTGGGTAAAAAAAGGAAATGGAAGCAGCAGTTGTCTCTTGACACAGCTCGGTTCGTGAATGAAGTAAGGATCTGGCTGAAGCCATTCCGAGCCTGGTATCAATCACTAAATTGACTTCGTCTCTGCCACACCAGACCGCCATGATCACATGGAATGAAGACATCGAGGATGATTGGATCGACGAACCACCCGAGATTTTTAGCGTTAACATCAGAACTCAATATTGGATGCCAATTGGCGACGAAGACGAGGCTTTCCCATGTTCCCCATATTATTAGTATTTGCTCATTAGTGCGCTTTCATGGGTCCCCATGCCAGTGACTGCGCTTTCCCAATCTTTTTCTCTTGTTTATCCAGTCGTCAGTGTCCATATTTCCTTACCTTAGGAACTGTCTGTTGGCGATATGTAAAATTTTCGAGACAGGCATAGCATTTTAATGTACAGTGGATGTTTTTCGCAGTTGCTAGCATATTACTTACCTGTACAAGGGCAATATTGTGACAAAACGTGACCGAGAGCAGTTTGTGACAAGTATTTCGTCCCACTCCTTACTCGACACTGACAATATTTGCTGTTACCTTCCGAGGGTCTTCCTTATCAAATATCCGTGTCGCATAGGCTACTGGTGCGCCTAAATTCTGCGGCCCAAGAAATTGGGATTCGATGAAGCCTGGTGTCTTTTTCAGGAGACCACTATGGAATAGACGCGTCCAACCATTCTCCTCGACCGCTGCGCGACGCAAGAAGGGTACTGACAAGAACCCATATACAAGCACACTTCTTTTACCAAAAACCTCGTTTCCACTACGAACCGATCCGTCACAGAGTGAGGTACCGTTTCAGGAACGCACAGGAGAGAACCTGTATCGTTGGCAAGTGCGTTATAAATTTATGGTGCATTAATGAAACTCATGAACGATGAAACCTAGTCAGAGAATGCGAAGGGTGCACTGTGGGTGTTCCATGATGGTCCTCCGTATGCGAATGGCAACTTGCATATGGGTACGTCGACGTATACCTTTGTACAACCTAGTCCTGAATTATACGTTAAGGGCACGCCCTCAACAAGATATTGAAGGATATTATTAACCGATTCCATGTATCTATGGGTCGTAGAGTAAAGTAAGTCTAGTTTTGCCTCCCATTGTGCTATGGTTAACTTAATTGTACCAGTTATATTCCAGGGTGGGATTGTCACGGTCTACCAATAGAGAATAAGGCTCTGCAAGAACTCGGCGTATGTACTCATTAATTTTTCTTCGTCGATAGAAATTGATGCTCGATTCAAAGCGAGATTCATCCAATACCCCAGCTAGTACGATTCGGGAAGCGGCAGACGCGACGGCCAGGCGGGAGATAGTATCACAAAAGGAGCAGTTCCGTCACTTTGGCATAATGGCAGATTGGAGCGACAAAACAACATATCGGACTCTCGGTGAGTAATTATATCGCAAGTGTCGTATAACCGCTGACTTGTATCTCAGACCCCCAGTACGAGTTACGACAACTGAGGATTTTTCAAAAAATGGTCGAAAAAGGTGTTGCAATGTGCCTTGGATTGCCCTCATTCGGACTAACGTCTGGCAGGCCTTATATACCGACATTACCGCCCCGTTCATTATTCACCCTCATCTCGTTCTGCGCTGGCCGAAGCAGAATTGGTTTACAAAGACGATCATGTCTCCCATTCAGTCTATGTCACATTCGAAGTCGACAGAAAAGCCCCTGTCAAAAACTCGGTACTCCAAGAACTATTATCAACGGCACCGTCTGTTCAACTTTTTGTCTGGACCACCACTCCTTGGACTCTGACCGCGAATATGGTGGGCTTGACATTGTGTTTTTGAGAAAACAATCTCAATTTTTCCACTAGGGGATTGCAGTCCATCCAGAAATGACGTATTCAATTGTTCGACGACCTGGAAGCGGTGAATCTGTTGGAATCATAGCACAAGAACGTGTCACTCCATTGGTGGATATCTTGGGTCCTATGGAAATCCTTGGTGAAATTCAGGGTACGACTCTGCCTTCCCGATATCCACTTCTCTCTCACCTATCTTTTCAGGTTCGGATTTAGTGGACGTAGCCTACCTTCCGATATTCTCCTCCATCGTACCGCCCGCTTCGAATTTTAAGATCATTCCAGCCTCGCATGTCACATCAGATTCTGGAACTGGCCTCGTTCATTGTGCACCAGCTCATGGTGCTGAAGATTATCACGCGTTCCAAGACTTGGGTCTCATATCGACTTCGAAGAACATGGTCTGCCATGTTGACGGTGAAGGGAAGTTCAACTCAGAGGTCGCAGACGTTGTTGGGGATCTCGCACACACCCTGGTCGGCAAGGAAGTCTTGAGCGATGGGTCAAGGGCTATCGTTGAACTTCTCAAAAAAGTTGATGCGCTTGTCAAGGTGCAGCGCATCAAACATCGCTATCCATATGACTGGAAAACAGACAAGCCAATTATCGTAACGTGAGGAATTTGAGCTTCTATATCTCCTCTCCATTCTCATCCTTGACCCTAGAGCTACGTCCCAGTGGTTTGCGGATCTCAATAGCATCAAGGAAAATTCATTGCGTGCTTTAGAAGATGTCGTTTTTGTTCCTCCTCAATGCAAGTGGGTGTTAACTGATGTATGAACGCCTGCTCAAATGTCCGTACTTTCAGCCCGCAATCGTTTAGAATCCTTCATTCGTTCGCGTTCTGAATGGTGCATCTCCCGTCAACGCGTATGGGGTGTCCCAATTCCTGCTTTGCATCGATTAGATTCCGATCGAGCAGTTCTCGACACCCTCTCCCTGGACCATATCCTCTCAGTGATTGAGGAAAAAGGTATTGCACATTGGTGGAATGGACCTGTGGATGATTTCGTTCCACCTTCTCTCCGCGAGGAAGGCCGGCCCCTGTCCGAGGTCTGGCGCAAAGGCACAGATACTATGGATGTATGGTTCGACAGCGGAACTTCCTGGTCGATGTTAGGCGAGGCCGGTTTCGGAAAGGACAGGAAGCATCTTGCGGATGTCTGTCTCGAGGGTTCTGATCAACATCGAGGATGGTTCCAAAGCCAGCTCCTGACTGCGATTGGTTCTGCGGACCAGAATTCCCCAAGTCTTAGCCCGTATGGGACCCTGATCACACATGGCATGGTCTTGGATCAGGCAGGGAAGAAAATGAGCAAGTCACTGGGCAACATTATCAGTCCGCTTACGATTGTTTTGGGTGGCAAGGTTTGTTGGTTCGCGTCCTGGTTGTTGAACGCTTTGATATTTAACTTTCTCTGACGTAGAACCAAAAATTGGAACCAGCATATGGTGCTGATACATTGAGATTGTGGGCTGCAACGGTCGAATACTGGCGAGATATGTCCATTGGCCCGACCGTATTGACACAGGTGGTCGAATCGTTGAGGAAGATTCGCAATTCCGCTCGGTTTATGCTTGGTTCTATTGGTGATGACACTTCCTTCCAAAGAGTACCGAGAGAGGAGATGGGGCTGGTAAGCTTTCTGTTAAAATCTATTGACGGCCCGTTCCAACTTCCTACTCAACAGGCCGAGCGATATGTCATGCATGAATTGTATACTCTGGAACAGACGGCACTCGAAGGCTATTCAACCTATAATTTCCCAAAAGGTAGTAGTTCATTTTCAATCGTCGCTATCTATCGCTTGCTCATTACACCCATAGTCGTCAATAGTCTATCCAACTTCGCCAATATCACCCTTTCGTCGTTCTACCTTGATATGACGAAGGACTGTCTCTATGCCGATCCCAAGTCCAGCTTTGCACGCAGATCTGTTGTCACCGTGCTCGACCAGGTATGTTTTCTAAACTTTTTGTTCCATGCGTCACCCCTCATTCCTAAACTCAGGCCTTGACGACGATGACTTCAGTACTTGCACCCGTTCTGCCACATTTGGCGGAAGAAATTCACAACACTCGGAATCCAGATGGATCATCGGTGTTCGTGACCCCCTGGAAACCCCTGGTACGCATGCAGAATTTGTATTTCGTTGGATCGGTATCTAATATCCGCTACAACCCAGAGCCCTGAATGGAAGGATGAGAAAGCTGCCCAAGAGATGGCAGAGCTTCTTCGCGTGCGCAGCGTGGTTCGCCTTTTGTTAGAAAGAGCGAGAGGCAACAAATCTGCTTCTGCCGACGCAGTCGATCGGAAAGGCGCTCAAGTTCTCAAGAGCTCTTTGGAGGCAGAGGTCGACATCATTCTTCCTGAGGGGGCCTATGACACGGATCTTCGTGTGCTGCTTCAACGAGAAGGTGAGGGTTCTCCTTGCATCGTGCTAGAGCTTTTGCATATGCTTATTGATGTCCAGAGAACTTCTTGAAGACACTTTTCATTGTCTCCGACGCTTTCGTCACAGATGAAGGTTCGTTGGGCACGTCATCCCCGGAATGGCTATACACCGAAACCCTGCTAATACCTGGTGAGTTTCATATCGATACCGTTACACCTATGCTTATCATGGTTTAATAGGATCGGAGGAGGAGCTTGCAATTCGGGTCAGGCCCGCAACGCTTCACAAGTGTCCTCGTTGTTGGACCTACACTGCACCAGAAGAACAAACGCTCTGTTCCAGATGCACCGAGACTATACATGTGGATTCGTGATCGACACGAACAAACTGTAAGGACCACATACTTAACATGGCTTTATTTGTAGGGTAATCGTAATGTAATCTCATCCCCTATGTTAACATTGATCTGCATATCGTAAGGTGCCAATACTGGGAAAGTCGGTTCCTAGACGCCTGGTCAAAGGATCATGTACATACTCAACAGTCCGTGTCAACTCGTCCTATCGAAGAACCTCATCGACCTGTAACTTGGTTAGTCTCTTTCCAGACTTGCGAGAATGTCGACGTGAGTCGTCAATCCGCTTAGCCTGACGATCGCTGCCCCAGATTTTTTTGAGCATCATTCTGAGCCTCTTATCGCAAGCCGAAAGGCCGAGCGTAATACCCTCAAGCTGTGCGAAACTCCTCCTCGAAAGGATTCTCCACATCTTCTCCCAATCCAAGCCCAGTTCACTTCCTGTCAATTGAAATAAAGTCAGCACCCTGAAATCAATGGTCCGTATATGCTGCGATGTGAGCTGTAGGAGGGTGTTTTCGATCCCTTTGGCGGTGAAGCACTCTTCCGCGGGGTTATCTGGGACGGGTTTGAACCACAGGTGACTGATGCGAAGGGTCCGGAGCTCCGTATGATGAGATAAATCAACTATACAAACGAATAAATAAAGTTAGGCGCCCCGTAACGAAAATGAAGCTATGCTACGAACGTGCAAACTACGTACCTTCAGGGAGGTGCCAGGGTAGGCTCAGATGCCTCACCTTTGGGCCGAGCCGACGTAGCATCCAAGCAATTGCGAGCGAGTCAATATCCTCCCAAAATGCGCTACACATGTTGACCGTCTCCAGATACTCGAGTTCATCGGCGTGCGCAGCAATCCAGGTACATATATGTCCGATGGGGGAGAGATATAGCTCGAGCACTTCCAAGTACGGAGGAAGGCTTTGGCGCGTGGGATATTCGGGGAGGACGGTCTCGTCCCACGTTACGTCCATGAGCGCAAGACAGCGCAGATTTTTCAGAGCGCATATCAAATAAGTGAACATCTCGAAGGAAGGAAACGTGCATGTGCGGAACTCGATCTTCGTCAGGGCCGAGAAGCCCTGCATGAGTGCGTTGCTCGTAGGTAGCGCATGCCCCTCACGAAGCCATGAGAACGTTAACGACGTGAGCGCTGGGAACAGAGTAAGACGCCGCAGTAAAGTTTCGTCACAGGTGAATGGGCGGCCGGTTGATGACACGGTCGAGGCGGAGTCTGGGGGGTAGATTCTGAGGCTCTCTCGTGGTTTGCGATGACTTATGGCTGCTGATTCGCTGTGTATGGAGACATGATGGATGCTGTCAGAAATGGTGGAATACGGCGAATCAAGGAGTCGCAGAAAGCTCTTGACATTTTTGGAACCAATGGATACGGTGGGTATGAGGTGGCATCGACTGACTGGAAGCCATGACCTGCATACCAAGCTGCAGGCCATTAGAGTGGGCACATCGAAGTTTGCAATTCTTTCGACGATGATAGCAATGACCTCAGAGGGTATTCTCCGACAAATGTCCGAGGGCAGTGGCGTAACGGGCGGTGGCTGGCGACGACGGAGGATGGAGCGTCGTGGCTCGATGGATGAGGGAGAGTCGGGCATGGTGGTGGTGAAGAGCTAAGAGAAGAAAAGACTTGTTTAGGGGATCACGATTCTAAAAACTATGGACGATGCCATTAGTGGATCAGCACATGACACAGATGCAGTCCAAAACCCAGGGCACAGCTATATACGTCCTACCTGAGCTAATCATAAGCACTGCCAGGGCCGTTGGATTGAACTGACAGACGGATGTGCATGATCATCAAAATTTATGCCATTATTAGGGTGTGACACCGCTTGGCCCCTTCGAGGGAGAGAAATCCAAAAACAACAGACCAATGATATACAATCGGTTTCTACTCGTCGCCACATCCATTTCTAGTATGAACGACCAAACATCGTCCATCTCTTCGCATCATGTCCACAAGCCGGGCACTTGGTCTTTCCAGGTTCAATCGGGGTCCATTTCGACTGATCAAAGGGAATAGCGAGAGACTTTGCGCCAGCGGAGGGGGCACGAGCATCTTGAGGCTCAGCACTACTGATCCGAAAGGTTTGATCATGATCGGGATGCCAAACGCATAATGAAGGCAAAGAACTTACGATCTGCCACTGCGCTCCTTGATGTCATCCTCGCAGGCCTCGACCTCGCACCAAGGAATAACCGCGACGCACTTGTTATCAAGAGCTGGGACGAAGTCGTCCCACTTGGTAATCTCCTTGATACGGGAGTAGTACTCGTCCCGAGCGCGCGCAAACATGTCACTGTGAATGGTCTTCAGGAGCTCGTTGATCGTGGTACCGATCTCCTTCAGCGACACGGGGTTCTTGACGCCAGTGTCACGACGAACAGTAAGTGTTTGTTCCTTGGCAAGATCGTTAGGCCCGATCTCGAGACGGACAGGGACACCCTACAAGCAGACAAGCATCTGTATCAGTACCACAAATAGAGTAGCTAAGATGTCAGGAATACTGCACCTTCTGTTCCCAGTCATTGAACTTCCAGCCAGGAGTGTATCCGTCACGAAGATCAGCCTTCGCTCTGACGCCAGCCTTCCTCAACGTCTTCGCGAGCTCCTCGCAGGCGTTGTTGATCTGGGCGCGCTTCTCATCCGTAGATTTGGCAGTGATACCGCAGGGGACGACGACAGCCTGAACACTGGCGACGCGCGGCGGGAGGACCAAGCCCTGGTCATCGCCGTGCACCATAGTCATGACACCAAGCGTCCTGGTCGAGAGACCCCACGAGTTCTGCCAAACATAGGCCTTGCCCTGTTTCGTAGGGTCGCTCGGGTCCTCGACAAAAATATTGAACATCTCAGGACGGGAGAAGTTCTGGCCGAGACAGTGCGATGTCGCTGCCTGAATACCCCGTCCCGAAGTCGGAATGAAGCCCTCGAGCGTGGTGGTGTACAAAGCACCGGCAAATTTCTCCTTCTCCGACTTGATACCAGGGATGACGGGGACAGCGAGGAGGTCCTCGTAGACCTGGCGGTAGAGGTCGAGGATCTGACGCACCTCGGCGTCAGCTTCGGCCTTGGTAAGGTGGGCGGTATGTCCTTCTTGCCATAAGAACTCGCGGGTACGGAGGAAAGGCTGCGGGTTGTTGAATTCCCAACGAACAACGCTGTTCCACTGATTCAACTTGAGCGGAAGATCACGATGGCTTTTAATCCACTTGGCGTAGTCTATGAAATTTATAATTGTGAGCATGAGGAATCAAATTACGGACGTAAGGGTAAGATACTTACAAGGATACATGGCAGTCTCCGATGTCGGGCGGATAGCAATGGGTTCTTCAAGATCAGACTGTCCAGCGCGTGTGACCCAGGCGACTTCCGGGGAGAATCCCTCAATATGGTCTTTTTCACGCTCCAGGGCTTTCTGCGAGACGAACATGGGGAAATAAGAGTTCTGGACACCAAGCTCCTTGATTTCCGCGTTGAACCAGTTTTGAATCTCTTCCCAGATGCTATACGACCATGGCTTGAGGATGTAACATCCGCTGACGCTGTAGTAGTCGAGCATGTCCGCTTTGAGCAGTACCTACACGGGTGTCAGATATTTTCCTCCGTGCAGCTGTTTGCAACTCACATTAGTATACCAGGCAGCAAAATCGACCTCCTTCTTGACACCGATTGCGATCTGGACAGCACCCTCTTTCTCCTTGAGTTTGTTGACGGAAGCCCTGGTTAAAGTAGAGGCGCAACGGAAATTATAACAAAGGCATTGTGCTTTTGGGGGTGATTCGGAATAACCCAATCTGGCTCTTATCAGATGGGAGGTCCTGAAATGATTCAACTGCCTTGCAACATGGCGGGCAGCGAACATATGTTTTCGAGAATGTCGTGTATAAGTGAATCAACGAAGCTTCGTTTTCAAAGTGAAATAGTGATGTCACAACCGTCACACCTCCGTTCCTAATACCTATGTTCTCCAAGTGCAACAACTGTACAACTTTCCTCTCGCGCAGTATCGAGCCCTTGATTCTAATGTGAATATCCCCAAGAACTTTCTTGAATTTCCTGAATTACTGTAGGGACGCATGCGAGATGCTCCGGAGTTAAGGGCATGGCCGTTACTCGTTTTCCACCTTCCATTCTTTTCTCTGGCAATTCTGGAGGCGATACCTATCCTAATACTCGATTGCGGTGAAAAACGCTAGCCGTATTTTAATTCCAGTTATACATCTTGTGCTCTTCACCTCGCGGGATCAACTGTTCAGATTGGTTTGTGGAAGTGGGGAAAATAGGATGAAGGCTGCTCTTTGTTTCTCCGTGAGTCCATGAGAACGCTTATGTGACTGCAATATTCTAATCAGGCTTGGCGTAAGTGAATATATCGTAGGGTACACATGGTTGTAGTGCCTTTAATCTTCAAAAAAAAAAGAGAGAGAAAGTTGTGAATGCAACATATTTATGCACCCGGACCGCTTCAGTCAGACTATACGCTCAGGCGCTTTTCAATGCATGCGTCTCATGATTATCTCCCGTGACAATTTCTGTGCGTAGGACTCCAGCACCATGTGGCAACCAGGCTTCCGTATTCCCCGACATTCTATCCATACCTTTAAAAGCAAGGTGATGGAGATGATTTCAACCCAATCGTATATCTCTAGTCATGCTACTTCGGTGGGAATTCCAATGTTTATTCCTCAATTCTACAGATGCTGACATGGAATAGGAGGAAGTCTGCTTGTGGGGTCGTCGCCATCATCACCTCTTTGATCCTCGTCCATGCTGATACGACGGTAATCCCTTCTACGTCTTTCTCTTCCTACTCGGCGTTGGAGAGTTACTGGGCATATCTATACCCCTGGGGCTCAGACCATAACGGAAGTACGTCGATATCTTTCCCACAGATAAGTTGTGCGCCCACATAACATCAAGGCGCTCGCATGGTGGGGAATTCAACCGACCACAGCCACATTGCCGTCGCCTCGAACACTTTGAGTCTTATCGCTACACCCACGTCGAATCCTGTTCCACCCACGAGCACAGCAAATCCTTATCCAGCCATTCACTACGCTAGGTGTGCTGCACAGTTGCTTTTGCACTTGGCCAGATTTTAAATGGTGTTATAGCGGGGCGATCCACGCTTTATCTCAAATTACTGTGACAGCAGACAACTCGTACACCCTGTCTGGCGAATTTAGTGCTCCGACTGCAGTGGGAACATGGCCTGCATTCTGGTGAGCGCTGACTCTATTTTCAGTCAGTTGAGCTTAATGAGTAATTGCTGTCTTGCCCTGTATCAGGTTGACAGTGAGTTCGTGAGATAGCCGCCTCCATAAGACATAACGTGATGATGATATTCTAGGCCGTCAACAGCTGGCCACCTGAAACCGATATAGGTGAATGGAAGGGCACAGCAAACAACTGGTTCAACACCTTCAACACGTCGTCTATCGTGAAATCCAATCTCGTCAGCTGGCCGACAGACCTGTCGTTCCACGCCCTCAAAGCTGTTCTTACGGCAGAGAGCGATGGAACAGATGTGAGGATCGATTTCTATATGGATGACGTGTTTCAGGCGACACAGTACGGCGCAGGTTTTGTTGGGCAGCCGCTTTGGTTGTAAGTCACGAGTTTGTTTCCTTGAATATCACCAACTAACAGAATTCATAGAATTGTAAATTTGCAGGTATAGTCCCCTATCTTTTTTACTGCCTGCTTGATCGACACCGCATTGTCTAGATGGAAGGGTCTTCCGGGTCACCTGGACCCACAGGTACAACGATCTACATGGTTCGCAACTTGGTTGTAACTAGGACTGGCTCCTAAGCAATAAGCCGAATCGCAGAGCCTCAGGAGCACGCTTGGTATGCACATACTTCTCGGGAGATGTGGACCGTGTTCGTCGTTGTCTGGCAAACCTGTTGTAATTCAAATCAGATCCAAATAGTCTTCTTTTCGGATGGAGCAGCGAGAATGGGACGTTCGTGTCCGATATTAAATGACACAACCTTGTATGTAGGGAAGGTGTCGTTAACCGGCAAACTGGGTTGTAACTGCCATAAAAAGGACACGTGGGTCACTTAGCGTAAGTTGGACAGGGTTTTGGACCTTGAAGGGCGCAGCCTTGATCCAAAAGCTCAGAGCGTGTCTATAGGCCCCTGCAAGTACCAGACCATGAGAATACTGATTTTAACAAGTGCTACTGTGCATCGTGGTGAGCCAGCCATGAGATGTCAATATTAATGGGGAGAAGGATCTAGCGCAATCAGAGAATGCCTGTTCATGAGATCAGTGGCACTGGCATAAATCCTACGTCACAATTCGCTGCCCCCAATGTTCTTCGCAGGTTTTTTGCAATCTCTTTGTGCATGCAGTTTGATGCGCAACACAAAACTAGATGCGCGTATTTATACCACCGTATCCAGGGTCCACAACAGATCAAAGGGGCGAGCAGATAGCGACGACGAGCACCCGAAGGTCAGAGCTCGCAAGACAAGCGGAGTCGCCGCTTGTGAAGGATCGCCTACCAAACCTGAGAGGGACAGGTGATGGAGATGATTGTGTACATGTGCGACGAACGTGGTCGGACATCGGAACTTTATTATAGGTCTGCTTCATCTATCATTTCCCTGCTGCTCTCTTTCATTCATCTCTCATCCCCCTGCTGCCTTACTATCACATACAGCCCACTAATACGTCCTCAATATGGCCTCAAACGACGACGCTCAGGATCCTAACCTCGTTGTTGACGAAGATGCGCCTGGACCACCAATATCCGTCCCCGACTCAGGGGACACCGGCGAAGGGGGGAAGCTGAAGATGATAATTCAGTTAGTGAAGAAATGTTTCGGCGTCAAGGACATTGCAACGATGTCAGCTCCCTTCTATGTCAAGCTCTGCTGAAAGATGTTCATATTCGTACCTCCAGGCGGCTCTCCCTGCCGGCGTCGCTCATGGAACCAATGCCGAATTTGGAGTATTGGCACTATCTAGACAGACCAGACATGCTTGCTGCGTGCGCCGCTATACCTTTTCTTCTTCTACGACATATTGACTGAATAATGGTGTAGCATCAACGATTCTGACGACCCTTTTGAACGTATGTTGGCCGTCGTGAGGTTTACATTCACGAAAGACCTCAAAGTCATCGTGGGTTATGACAATCCGTTATTTTCTGCTTTAATCTGATATATGTGATTCTACAGCATGGCAAGGTCTGCAAACCGTACAACTCTGTCCTTGGCGAACACTTTCGCGCCCATTGGGATATCTATCCTTCTACCGAACTATCGCAACACTCGCCTACCATTCCTAGTACTTCTACGTTGACACACCAGGGTTTCGAGACGCAGAGCATCCAGAGTGCCAAGAGTTCGAAGAGTACCTTCAGTGGTCTCAGTTTCAAATCCAAGACAGGAAAGAGCCCATCGACAGCTGCTACTACGCCGCTGAACTCCGGCGTCGACGACATCAATGGCCAGGTGTCTAGTCTTAACCTGGCTGACGGCGAAGATCAACGACTGCGCGTGGTGTTCTTAACGGAGCAGGTCTCCCATCATCCGCCAGTCTCGGCGTTCTTCGCGTCATGTCCTGAACGCCATATCGAGCTCACTGGCATCGATCAAATATCTGCCAAGGTTTCCGGTACGGCCGTACGTGTCTCTCCAGGAGAATTGAACAAGGGTCTCTTCCTCAATATCAATGGCGGCCCAGGAGAAGGGGAACGATATCGTATTTCACATCCCCTTGCGTCTATCAATGGGATACTTAGAGGCAGCTTCTACGTCACTATTGACAACTCCACTATCATCACATGCGAAGGAGGTAGACCAGGTCAGAAGTTCCGGACTATTATAGAGTATAAGGAAGAGGTAAGTTCCCCATATGCTTCACATGCTCCTAACTATACATCTCATGATTTACTCTCCAGTCTTGGCTTGGGAGGGCCCATTTCCTCGTGGATGGCGTGATCCACACGGTATCGGAGGGCGAGACTGAGTGCAATGAGTGGACGAAGGTCAAGCACGTACCCCAGTCTCACATCGTCGCGGTATTCGACGGATCATGGCGAGGTCACATACGGTGGAGGCGCGTCGGCTTGGGGTCCTATCCCCGACATGCCATCTCCTCCTCAGCGTCATCGCCCTCTCCTTCCCATGAAAGGCTTCCTCTTGGCGATATTTCTTCCCCTGCGGCATCCAAAGCCTCCCTTGGATGCCATCACGACGAGGAGTATACCACCCTCATTGATCTCTCGGTTCTGAAGGTCTTGCCGAAGGCCGTGCGCCCTCTCGAGAAGCAGCTTCCTGACGAGAGCAGGAAGATGTGGGCGAATGTCACGCACAATCTTCTAATAAAGGAATACTCGGAGGCGACGAAGGAGAAGATTGCGATTGAGCAGAGGCAGAGGGACATAGCGGCGGACAGGAAGAGAAAGGGTATAGTGTAAGTTGACCTTGCCACCTACGTTTCGGCCCATTGCTGACTTATTTTTTCAGATTTATTCCACGGTATTTCGAGAAGAGCTTAGAGAAGGGGTACTCGGAGCTGACCGCTGAAGGAAGGGCTGCTGTTGAAGAGGAGCTGAAGGATGATTCTTGCCCCACATAGACAGATCAGAGGAGCCAACCATCCTCGTAATGATCTCACCATGCCTACACACTCACGAACTTTCATGCTGTCATGTCACTCTTTGAACCTGTATTTTACAATTACAGTATGTTCTAAATTCAAATTAATTGGCAATTAGCCTTCTTTCTATACAATCGTTACAGCATTGCTGATGCATGGATTGAATCATTGGAAACATTTGAACAGCCTCGTCAATCATCGTAGTCTGTAACAGTTGATTTACGGTACTCATTGCAGTAGCCTGGAATTAAAAAAAGACGCATGCGATGACACACTCAGACACAGCAATCCAACATTACGAAAAGTTAGAACAATGACCAAGAGCTTCCATGATTATCATTGCAGCTAAGGATACACATAATTAGATACTTTGACATGTGTGGGTGAAGGGTTGGAATATGGGGAAATTAGAATTTAGCAAGGATGGATGGTTTAAACGGCGTCGACGATCGTGAAGAGAGAACAATTGCAAGTTTCGGGCTGTACTAGTAGTGAAGTTGTAAGCGGATATTCCAGAATATAAAAGACGGTGTCGCCACACTTTTGGAGTTTGATGAGCGCTTGTTCAAGTGGTCGGGTTTGGGCTATGCTTTATCCCCGTGGTGTTGGCCAAGGCTAGGGAAAGCTGAGGCTTTGATGCGAAACGATACAGAAAAAGAATACATACTTGGTTGTTAGAATTCGTAGGCTTTGGAGCATCGTTACGGGGCGCTTTCATCGCCGACTTGGTAGGTTTTAACGTCCTGTGCATTGGTTTCTTCGTGGGGATGTGATGAGGCTGAGGAACAGAACCCGCAGCAAGTTTGCGATTGGAAGAGTCCATGGTGAAGATAATCAAAGGTGTCGGCAGTCAACGCAAGCCTTTTAAAGGATCCCAGGTACGATTTTCCTTTTCGGCGCACATGTGTGATCGAGGCAAAGCACAGCTACAACAATATGAGGTGATATGACAACGAGCGGACAAGAGTAGTGTGGCGGGGGTCGCATTTTTTGATGACCAGTGTCCACATGGTTGATCAACTTGATCTTACCGGACCGTGGTTTCTGTTGGACCACGTCGATGTCGACGACGTTCCTTGCTACTGCGGTAGCCATCGGTTTTCCTTGGGCATACTCACTGCGCAGGTCGTCTTTTTCTTGGAAGACCTTCGTTTCCCTTCTCCTTCTCGTTCATTCAATTGCTGGGCTATACACACTCTTTCTACTTTCATCGCCAAACATATTCAAGGTCCTAAAAGTCCCGCTGAATACACCAATCGATGTAGTAAAGGCACTTTTACTTCAGCAGTCGGAGACTGGAGATTTGGACGCAGAACTAGACGACCTTCTACGCAGGCTGTCTTTCTTTGAAATTCGCGCTTTGTATCCTCGTTTCGGCCACAATGTGATCGCGACATGTACATATTGCCGTTCATTCGAGGAATTTGCTCTGTATTCTTTGCCTCGCCCAATCATGTCATATTTGCGCGAAGCTGCATTTAATGGGGTTCGTTCTCAACTATTAAACAATTTGTTTTGAGCTGAACTTTCTTATAGCTTATCTCGACCAGTAGGCGTAGAGTGGCTGTTCTCAGCTTATTTCTCATGTTCGTGCTCGAGGTGTACATTCTCACTACGGTTGAGATAAAAGTTCTTCCGTCACCCCAACCTTTCATGACGATATGGGTGCGTTATTTTTTTCTCGCGAATTACGCATTAGCATCTGAAGATTATCCTCCACCAGTGGCACGACATATTCTTTAACATACGGCGCATTGTATTCATTCTCTTACCACTTGCCGTTCACTTCTCCCCTTCCATACGAATACCCTTCATATCTGGCCCCACACCACCGCCCAAAATCGATACCTCTCTGCTTCTGGTTCAATCCCATCAAGCTATATCACATCTCCTCCCTGCACTTCATCTTCTCAAATATGGACAAGCTGCCATAATGCGCGTTCCGGATCTTCGTGTTCGAGCTTCTTCGTGGTGGGAGGAAGAGGCGAAAGTTGGTGCTTGGATAATGGAGGACGGTGTGCAGGATTCGGAAGGCAGCACACGTCAGAATGTGCGTGGTGTTGCCAGGAGCCTTGGAACGTCATTTGATGAGAGTGGAGATGGTGTGGAGGAGGGTAAACTGCGGACGAATGCGAAGATTATGGCTAAAGTTCTCATGATCGACGCTTTGAAACCGAGTCCGAACTGGCAGCAATAGTGGGTGTAACGGTTTTAAAAGCCAATTTTTACTGTGTACATGTAAGTGTCATCATCTTGTCGCTTTCATTTGCTTTTCTGACAAATGCTAGGTATAGTTACTTTATCGAAATTAGAACTCGAATGGCAATGATTGCAAAAAACGTTGTACAAAAATAATCAGCTAGCCCTAACTTGATGCCGCCGCATTATGAAACAAGAATCCTTCCCTATCTTTGGTAAACGGCGCGGGTCATGCACTCAAATTGGTACGACAGGAGCCGGCCATCAGAGACGACGTCGAGGCCCCCTGGGCGAAGGTACGATGCCCCACTGGCAAGGGTGGATTTGCCGCACGCGTCATAGTCTACGAAATGAGTTGGAGATGTGGTATGAAGGATTGGATGACACATACGACGATAGGGTCCCGGGTAGAGCGAACTTGCTGGGACCTCGAAAGGCCACTTACCAGAGGAACGCTGCCCGTACGGGGGGGCCAAGAGGGAATACTGGTCTGCGTGCTGGGTACCGAAGGTGATGCTACAGTGACCAGTAGGTGCCAAGCCAAGGTGTGGGATGGGATCCTGGCCCCATCCGTCGCTGCCGCTGACATGCCATATCCGATGAGATTGTCAGCGACGTGATGGCCTAGTTGTTCATTATTATTGGAGGTAGTGTGTTCCTCGTTCACATGCTGTTTTGAATATCAGAAAGATCAATGTCCGATTGGAAGAAGCCACATACCGCGTCCCTTTGCGCGCGGGTCTGGAAACCTTTTGTGCAAAACACGCAGGCGGCATGCCCCCGCGTCGCGCGGTAGTGCGCTTGAAGAGCATCCTCAGATTCAAAAAAGTGGTCTCGGTGGTCTGGACACCGAAAGTACATCTCAGGGTGATTTTTGGTACAGTGCTGACAACAATTTACATCGAAATCAAGAGCGAAGAGGAAAAAGAATATAGTGAACTTACATTCCAGAGATGTGTATTGTGGCTGAACTTTTGATGGCACCTGCTACACGCAGGATGTGGTCTGCTCGTGGTGCGAAGATGCTGTTCGAGCGCAGAGAAATTTTTGAAAACACGACGAGTCGGGGTCTCGCCCTCCGGACTTGCTCGAACTTCATAGCAGCAGCATGTAAGGCTACGAGAACGAGAACTCATGTTGGAGGGAACTTGTGCTACTGTGATAAAACTACGCGCAAAACCTTATAAATGAGTATGACTGCCAGAGATCCGGACGGTGAATGACTTTCAATTTCGTCATTCAAGCTACGCTCGAAATCTATCGGTACTTTGCACCAATCTCTCGTTCATCCAGAGGTTCTTGCAATCCAAGCAAGGAAACAAAATAATGTTACAGTCTCAACTGACTTGTTCTATATGGTTTAGATCGCAGTAGGTGTGTCATAGTTCAATACAACTACTATATTGCGGCGTGGCAGGATCTAAATGTTCCAGAAGGCCTGATTCAGTGCTCAGCGCTTCGCGCTTGCAGAATAGAAATAGAAGCAGAACAGTACACCGGTCGGAATTCTGATCATGGCATCGAGTGTCCTAAACTCAGGCTGCAATAGGACATCGAGATAGCACTACTACTATAGTAGTTTGAAAAATACATTCAAGTTCGCGAGCACAGGTGCTTCTCAGCCGTATGCGATTCCGGCGCTATGTCAATACTTTATATTTAAGGAATCTTGACCTCTAAATAAAGTCTAGTTCACCCATTGGCGTGTCCACCTCAAATCCACTACATCTGGCGGGATTACCAAAAATAGTAAATTGATGCGTGCAAGTGCAGTGAGTGATATAAAGGTCTTCCAATGAGTCGAGAAGTTTTTTCCTCCTGGTTTTACAAAAGACGGGGGCCAGATAGCTGGCCCCCATTTCCCAAGTGTTGCCGCATCTGGGATGAACCAGCCATGGTTCACTTCAGTTATTGGTTATTTTTCAAGGAACCAAACTTTTAAACACTAGTTTTGAGATTCACAGATCACTAATGACGGTGATTTGACTCGCAACCCATTTACGAAATGGTGAAGTTAACGACAGGCTTCCAGAGTCTGATCAGAAATAATAGTACTACATGATAGTGTCAACAGGTCCTGATCCACAAGTGTAAAGCATAGCAATGAGCAAATAGGTATGTATATGTGCGAAAGGGTAACTAAACACACAAGAAATGAAAGAATCCAAGAGTCATGAAAGTACATACAAAAAGATAAGCTATTGCCTAATCGGCATATCAGGGATCAGATAATGTAAAGGTTTTCCTTCAACTCCTCCAGGCCCGAAGCTAGACTTGTGCGCCAGCTCCGGCTGAACGACATTTTCGCTACTCGTATTTGCTGAACTTCCATTGCTGCCACCCTTCTCTTGATCACGGAGTTTTGACTTCGAAGAGCGTGACTTTTTAGATGCCACGGACTTCAGACTCTCACGCTCGGCTCGAGTCTGATAATGACCGGAAGATGCGAGCGCGGGTGCAGGGAATGTCGGAGGGACGGGGTCAGCAAATGGTGTCGTTGCAGGGAAGGGCGAAGTCGGAGGCGAGACCGCAGAGGGGGAAGAAGAGTCCGCGTACGCGGGTACAGGCTTGCGTGCCGTCTTGCGAGGAGCATTTGCGCCATTAGATGGAGTGCGCGCAACGGTAGCCGCAGATAACGGTGAAGTGTCGGGTGGTGTTGCGAAAGGAGACTGTGCATATGATGCAGAGTGGTCTAAAGAGCGTCGAGCCTGTTGTGAATAGCGATGGGGGCTCTCGGAAGGTGTTGTAGAGGATGTTGAATGAGTCCGCCCGTTGTTGTTGATTGGTGGGGAATTGGATGACGAATGGCGATATGGCAACGTGGTTAATACCATTTCATCAGTAGGAGAGCCTGCGAATTTCTCATCGGTCGGCGAACCGGCGTATCCGCGATAGGAACCCGAACGTGAAAGGCGGTTCCCGTCACTTGGAGGACGACGAGCGCCTCCATGGGGCTTAGGGTCACTAGATAGTCCATGATTGTCCACAGAACCGAGGCCACCCCAACGGCCTTCGCTAACTCTGGCACCAGCTGCGAAGTCTCTTGAAGACTGGGAGAACGCAGCACTGGGAGCACGGGCATGTCTTCGCCTTCGCTTACGGGCAATGAAACAATAAAGCGCTGCAGCTGCAATTAAGACAACTGCGCCCGCAACAACTCCTCCAGCAATTGCACCTGTGTTGTCTGGGGTGCTAGATGCTGCATCAACGGGAACATTTGGTGAGGACGATGCGGATGTTGCATCGCTGGAAGTGACTGAGCTGGAGGACGACGTGGCGGGCAAAGAGGATGTGGAAGAGGGACTGAGGGACGATGATGAAGATGCAGTCAGGCACGAACTGTCTGTTCCTTGTTGGACGGTGAAATAGGAAGAATCCGTCAAGTAAGGAGGGGAGGAGGCTACAACGGCAACAACTTCGTATACACCTGGTGGAACTGCAAGTGCCGTTATGTTGAGGTTGCCTAGAGTGGGTGAGATGTCAGAGGCTACTAGGATATCAACGTCGTCGCGGCGATGAAGACTCCGGGATGATGCCCTGTTGGTTGATGTTGGTGACGACGACGACGACGTTGTCGTTGCATCCTGAGGAACTCCAACATTGGAAACGAACAAAGAGAGAGAGTCATCTGGACCAGAGTACGCCCAGAAGATAGACGCGGGTGCGCAAGTGGACAGTTGTAGATCAGAAATGCCAACGAAGACCAGTAGAGCTGTGCTTGAGTCTTGACGAGCTGCAATATGAGTGGCGGAAACCTGGGCCACCCACGAAGCCACTAAGAGAAACCACGGCATCCTTGAAGACATCGTCAAGTACATTGCGTGGGCAATATACGACGGCCCCAGCAGTCCGTCCGCTAAAGACCGTTCCCATCAACTCTAAAAACAATAAAATGGCCACATGATCGTCTGATTACAGGTGTCTCTGTCAGCAATTGACCAGTCGGAAGTCACACAACGGTCCAATGGTCTAGTGGTTATGATTTCTGTCTTACAAGGTGCCCGCACCCTTCACACAGAAGGTCTCCAGTTCGATCCTGGATTGGACCAAGTTTTTGAACAGCCTCTCGTCATCTGTCCAGTGGCGGGGCCAGTTGGTTGCCGCCGCCCAAAAGGTTCCACACACAAAAAGAGGAAGAACTGGTGTGACTTTTTCAGCACCCGCTCATCCCAGGCCTTAGCTTGACCCACCACACATCCGATGGTCATCATGATTTTTCGCTTCCCTCCTTCATGCCAACGCCCAGTTCACCTCGCTTTGTCGTTGAGATTGGCTAATTTACCCGAATGCTGCGTGGAACCGTGGCAATTCGTCATACATTTTATTGAGCATCGCTAATTTGCATTGCTATGATAAAGGAACGACCCACTTCACCCCGAAGATCAGTTAGAAAGCCGCTGAGGCTCAATTGGCCCATACGCCGTCGTGAATCGATAAAAGGCTGTAGGAGCGTTCGATTGTACATCATCAACAGCAGCTTCCATCTCAAGTTCTAATAGGTTAGCCTTTCTTCACCATCTGTACTGGTTCACCTTGTTGAGCATTCGGAATCAGTATATTCGAAAACTGGCACAATGTCGACATCTCTCAACGGTAAGGGATCAACGATGACTCTATTCCTGGCTTCCACTGATCTACGGTCGCTTTAGACAAAGTTGCAATTGTTACAGGATCGTCAAGAGGAATTGGTGCTGCGATAGCTCAACGCCTAGCCGAGGATGGTGCGAATGTCGTCATTAATTGTATGTTTTTTCGCTTCACGTTCCTTGCAACCTCTTATTGCCTTCCAGATGTTAGCAACGCGCAACGCGCTGACGATGTCGTTAGCGAAATAAAAGCCAAGGGAAAAGGTGCTGCCATCGCTATCAAGGCCGATGCATCGACTATATCTGGTGGGAAGCAACTGGTAGAGGAAACGATCAAGGCCTTTGGGAAAGTCGACATCTTGATTTGCAATGCCGGAATCATGGGCAGCAAGACATTAGCCGAAATCGACGAGAAGTTCTTCGATGACCATTTTAATATCAACGTCAAAGGACCCTTGTTTTTGGCGCAGACTGTCGCATCACTTCTTCCTTCACGTACGTGTCGTCCCTGCCCGTTTGTTTTGAAACTGGTTAAAGCGAAGTTCTACCAGCTGGGGGGCGTATTATTTTCTTTGGATCGAGCTTAACGGACGCGACTGCTGTCCTACCGAACGGTTTGGCCTATGTTGCCTCTAAAGGTCAGTGTATGGCTCACGGACACCCATCCCCAGAAGTTAAATTTCTTCATCAGGTGCTATTGTGCAAATATCCCGGATCCTTGCCAAGGATTTGGGCGCACGCGGAATTACCGTGAATACAGTGTCTCCTGGCCCTGTTGATACGGATCTCTTCCGCGCAGGAAAGCCTGAAGCTGTCATCAAAGCCATCGCCGCACAGAATCCTAACAACCGCCTTGGTCTTCCGGAGGACATCGCTCCAGTGGTGGCGTTCCTTTCCAGCCCAGCGGCGCAGTGGATAAATGGTCAAAACATTCGGGTTAATGGCGTCAGTCAATTTAGCATCGGTATTCCTATGCGAACTCACATCTACACGTCAGGGTTTTGTGGTGTGAGACCTCCGCAGTAATAGGCAGAAATCTTGATGTTATGTTGAATTAGCTGTTCTTGCCGAATCGAGTGCGCCCCTTTTTCTTCCTGTGCCGCTTCGTGCCGCTCTGAGCTGCACCACATGTTTTGCCTCCGTTTTTTACTTCCGTTTGCGATCATAAAAGTCTATTTTTGATCTCTGAAATTCGCAGTACGCCAAATAAAGTCTCTCCAGAAAGTCCAGGTTTTTGGACACTATGCTCCGAGAAGAATTTATCTGAGCTCAAACTCTGGTCCATACTACAGCACAGCATCAGGCGTTATGAGCTCCTGACTCAATCTCAACCTTAAGTCGGCGGTTAACACTTCAACTGACAAAGGTATTCTCGTACGTGGGTCTTCTCGCTCACGCTGATGTGTGTATAGAATATATTCTTAGGCCGTTTGGCCGGAAGGTAAACTCTTCGTATGTATATTTCGGACCTTGCCTCTCCCATTGTATGAATACATTGCTCACACGACCAGAAGGTGTCAACCGCTGAACAAACTTCGGTGGCACCTCGCCATTTTTACCCCGCAGTTCTTTTCAAATTCTCTCAGGCGCTATGCATTGAATTTGATGTAATTCAGACGGCTCTTTCAGGGTGGCTATTACCTACGGTAAGATGAAGTTCATAATCAATACCATTTTGAAGTACCCTTCGGAACTCTACGGTAAGTCAGAATCCACCCCTTTTCAATTTGATTCACGTCTTTGTGTTGGGGATGCTATCTTAAGGCCATAGTATAGGATCTAGAAGGTCATCCTCGCATCCCATCCTCGGCAGGAAAAAGCCGTCACAACGTCTTCTCAAGTGTCCGAAATACAACAGTTTCAGAAGAAGAATTACGAGGGTGTGACTCGCAACTATTTTTCTTTCTTGATCTATGCTTAAATGCATATGACTATCTCCACTGCCTCCTGCCAATGATCATCGTCATCTGGCGATAGGCACGAACTTATCACGATAAACGATAGTGTGATGAGCGCTGGGTTAGAAGTCATTCGAGGGTTCTTTGAATCGTCATTGATGACACGAATCTCGACATTTCTTTCCTGGAGAGATTTAACTTCCTTGCTGCCTGGTCACAGTGGCTCTACGGACCGTGATTCCATTTGGTGTAGTTGTTCACTGCGAAGGGCGCCTTGCACGGAAGTTGTGGAGGAACCTGAAGGAACGTGCATCAAGCGTGCCAAGTCAATTTTTTTTTCATTTGACGTGCAAATCTCCGCCAGATAGAGGGCAGCTATTGCGAAGGCAACCCTTGTGTTCAGTCCTTTCAATGCATATACTGAAGATGATTATACTATTACAGGTGCCATCGCTATAGCTATAATACATAATACAGAAGAAGCTCACGGAACTAAGCGACGCCCAGCAGTCGCCGAGCGTGTTTTTTGGAGTCACCCCAATCAGCCCAAAGCCACTAAGTCACAAATAGACCATCCCCATCCGTGTTGCTTCTAGATTTTCTGGATACACGTCGACTTTGAATCACATTCCGTATTTTCTTTTGACTGCAGTCCAGGCAGGTGCCGCGATCGAGTTTCGCATAACGAAGACACCCATGTCTTGTTCAGGTATTCGATTTATGTCGACCCGATTCCAGTAACGAGACAAAACGTAAGAGATATCCTGAGCATCACCTTCCGACCCACGACTAGGGACTAGCATTCAGAGCATGGACAGCAAACAAGACTCGTGAGCGTACATTATCCAGGTCTTGAGTTTTGCTCGAATGAATTCTGAGACCGTGAGGAATGGAACACCTTGAAGCTTCATGACAGTGGTGTTGTCCAGGTGACGAGGGCCCGACTCTCCAGCTGCCAGTATCTCGATCTACGGGCCATCTCCACATGTCATGGATTAGCAGAAGCCTAAGAAGAATGGGCTTACATCGATAGGAGGGATCAGTCGACGATATGTGGCGTGGAGTCTGGCCGGGCGTAAGGATTGCAAGCACAGGAAATGTACAGATTTACTAACCTGTTGGTCCACGGCGAATTTGTCGTCGTAAAGTCTGAATTACCAGCAAGTGCATCACGCACCCGCCTAAATGGATGAGTATGGCCAAATTCGACTATGCAGAATATCTCCTGAAATACAAGTAAGCAAAGGAAATGAAGAGCCGTGAATAATGAGGACGTGCATGAGCCTGTGGAGCATTGGATAGAACTGCAGTTAGGACATTCCCATAGAACGCGTGTGGGACACCATTCTCATGAAGGAGGTATGAGAGGGCAGCAGCAGCTTCCAAAAGCCGTCGAGTTTCAGACATCGTAGCACGGGAGAGGAAGAGAGTAGAAGAACGAGGCTAGTGCATGTTATAAGTGAGGAAGAGGTAGCGGGAAGGACCCGGCAATTGCTGGATATGTAATAAGTCTGTGACGAGGGCAAGCAGCGAATCAACAGATGCCTGATCTTGTCGTCCAATCTGGTGGCCAAAAGCGGGGTATGTCCGATCAGTTGAGACCTGGCAAGTTGCAACATTCAGTCACAAACAGGGGCCCTGGGGATCCTTATTGACGGCATCGATACCCCAGCAGTTATCCATGTGTACATACACAGAAAGGCTCAACGAAGCGAAGACGCCGCAGATTTTATGTACAGCAAACGGTATCTTAAACAAAAGCTGGGGTAACGGATCACATTTCCGCCCAATTAAAAGGCCTGAATGATATGAAGGTACGCAGCGCCTGCAGGCCAATAGGTGGGTCGAATATAGACATGTTTTCCGATGCGGAAGAGGAAGATATCCGTAGGATGAGGTCACGAGGTGTGACCAGTGACCAGTGACGATCATGTGCATCACGCGGCCCTCGACATTGGCTTGAAATTTCCTTTGCCTCCTGCGCTTCTTGACATCGCGGCTCCAAAGGCTCTCAGCGCATGCATACAAGGCTCGGCGCATCAGCATCTAGTCATGTAATGCGAGGGCTTCGCAGGGCTACTGCCCCCATCTTACGCTCTACCACGGGCCAACGCTTTTGTATTTCCGCAAAGACCACATGTCTCCCCTTAGGCGTGAGGGATAGATCACAAGCTGTTCACTTGCTGTTTCGGGGCATTTCTTGGATGCCGAAGCAACCTACTATTGAAGAACAGCCCAATGACCAGGAGGATGATGCTACGAAAGCTGCAATTCTTGACAAGGTTATGAAAGGACGCCAGCCTACGGACCTCATGCTCCGCTGTAAGTCACTTTAATAAGATAAGAAAATACGCTTCTAAAAGCTCATTTCTTTCATAGGCACGATTCTGGATGCTGAAGGTTAGTTAGACTTTCACTGGTAGTTCTGCAACTCCCACGAGACCCTCTTTCCCCAGGCAGCGTAAAGACAATTTCAGGACATTTCAAAAAGTCCGATCTCAGTTCCGAACATGGATTGAATGTGAGTATGGTGATTGAACCGTTTCATATCCACCTCCGTTGACAACCGATTCATAAGGCGCGTGATCTTCGTAAAATCGACTCCCGAGTACCCAACCTTGTTCCCACTATTCTCGTCCGAAAGGAAGCGATTCTAGTACGTTCTAATACCAGCACGTCAAGCTGGCCTCCCTATTAACCATTGTAGATTAATATTCTTCATATACGAGCCCTCGTCAAAGCAGACGCCGTCCTTCTCTTTGATACCTATGGCTCTGCCGATTCCCGACTCCATTCCGTTTTTCTGTATCATTTGGAGGTCAGTGCCTATTTCCTGCCTGCCTACATTCAATTTCAACGTGGACTATAGCACAACCTGAAGTCTAAAGGTTCTGGTTCTCCTTACGAATTCAGGTAATGTTTTTTCCTTGGTATCCTGTTGTCTACGATCTCAATCTTCGGCCAGAGCTTTAGAATCAATCATCCTGTCGGTTTTAAGTGCTCTAGAAGCCGAGATGGTCTTCATTCGCAATCTGGTTGGTGGGCTACTAGCAGAATTAGAAGATAATATCGATCACGATCGGTTCAAACGTTTGCTTCACTACTCTAGACGATTGACGAGTTTCCAGAACCGAGCTAGTTTGGTACCTCCTTGCATTTGCCTGAATTTGATGAAACAGAAATAACCGCGTGACAACAGGTAGAAGAGGCTTTAGAGGAAGTCCTGCGCCAAGGTACTGGTCTCATACCATCTTACTCTATATGACTTTATCACCTTTTGTGCAGACGACGATCTGAATGCCATGTACTTGACCGACAAGAAAAAGGGAATCATCCGTGAACTTCAAGATCACGAGGACTTAGAGGTTTTATTAGAATCCTTCGCAAAACAGGTCGAGGAAATAGTTAACGAAGCGGAGAATATCCAAGTACGTTTTCCGTCCCCTTCAAAAAACTATGTTCATTGTTGGTTCAGAGCAATGTACAATCAACTCAAGAAATAGTGGAATTAATACTAGATTCTAATCGTAATGCTTTACTTGCTCTCGACTTACAGGTACGATCAACTGTATCCCCTATTCTACCTGCATGACACGCAGCGATCCAGGTGTCCATCGCGACTATGGGGGTGGGCACAGGTGCACTGATCGCTGGACTTTTTGGGATGAACGTATGTCACTTTACTAAATTCGTTCATACGGAGCCGCTGAACATTCCATTTCACCAGTTGACAAGTCATATGGAGGAGCATGCATACGCATTCTACGCCATGTCCGGCACGTCTGCTGCGATTGCGCTACTAGTAGGGTGGATGGGCCTTAGGAAGTATGATTGTCTATTCTGATCTGATATAGCCTTTGTTGACACGTTGCATTTCCAGACTGGCTAAAATCCGAAAGGTCGGCCTATCATCATCCACTCAGCCTAACCGACATTCTCAGAAGCATTGGCTTCCACTCCCATTGAGAAGAAGAGGGACTGACGGCTGGTCATGACCTTCACACATACTTATACCACGGAGAATCGCGGCTTCTGTCGTGCACATATCAGGCTATTTTCTTGAAAGAGTGACCTGGTCGTGGGGATACCCATCTACTGGTTTAACGATTCCCTTCGCGGCCATCTTAAATCTCGACCTGGCGTGGAGACCAGTGCGACCAAGCCTATAGTCGCATGCGCGCAACCTTGACCCCCCCCCCCGGAATCTATTGGACACTTGCACTACTCATGTTGAGTTAATTATTATTACCAGGTAGCTTTGACTTTGTCCGGGGCCTAATGTGTTGACGCCTCTGGGCTTGTGGATGCCTGCCTGCTTAGAGCTTACTTACTCAGCCATCCCTAATACATCCATCCAGATCAAAACGATATCCAAAGCATTTCACTCAGACTGTGACAGCGATCAATTTTGCTGTTTCTTAAGTACATGAAATCAGTCAGATTTGGACGACTTCGATTGATCGCTGAAGCTTAAGTGCCGTGGTGCGAATGTTGGAGCGCAAGGGACGCAGTCGCGTTCCTCAGTCACCATCATCGTCTGCAAATCTCAATACCTCAAGGCCAGAGATACAAAAGATTTCGATCTGACTACGTGCTGGTCAGTTTTTCAACGGGAAAGAATCGACGTGGTCAATGGCAAAATTCGGGCGAAAGAGAACGAAGTCGGGCGTATCTCCGAATCAGAGGCTGCTATACACTTGTAGTTGCTGGATGCAATTCAATCAATATATGGAGATGAAATCTATATGAAATCGCCGCATCGCACATTTCATAGAACCGCCGCCGGGTTATTGTCAGGGTGGCACATGACAAAACGTGGAGAACATGGGGAAATGAACATGTCATAATCAATCTGCTCGACCTTCCTGAAGTACCAGGCTTATTGCCTGCTGGATCGCAGTTTTACCTCTCTTATCTCCAACGACAACTACAGAATATTCAGATTTCCATGACACCGTCCTGATGTGCAAGTCTCCTGATGTGCAAGTCCTGCTCTGAAGAAGCTAGATATCTTCTACCTCATGCTGGTCTGGATGTTGTAAGTTACAACACGCCACATGTACAACTCCTGATACCCAGCAGACAGTCAGCAGTGTTAGCGAGCACGTTTCTTGCTTCCGGCGAAAATCTTATTGGCCAATTTCAAAACCTCTGGAAGTCCGGAGATCCAAAAGAGGTAGCGCGAAACGAGGCTCGAACCTCGCGCATCAGCAAAACGGCGGGTTCATCTTGGGCATCTTATTCTTGGTGAAAGCATCTTAGTCTTGAATCCTAGGTCTTAGTCTTGTAATATGTGTCTTTGAATA
>JABAJV010000034.1:0-59194 GCA_018854895.1 Tricholoma furcatifolium
TGATCCAGAGACGCTAGAGGTTTCATTAATCGATGCGGATTCAATTTCTATTCTGCCAGCACCATTGTTTCTGGAGAGCGCACTGCGGTGGAATCGTTTCTCAAGAGCAGTCTGGGGTCAACTTGGGCTGTCGCATTCGCCGAAGGTTAGGCTATTGTCTTCTCTTCGAAGCATGATGATCCAGTGTGGAGACTCAACTTTTGGTACGTTAATTCTGTTTTGAACCTGGTTGTTTGAAGACAATTTATCATCGGACAGGGCTTGATAAGGATGGTCAACCTAAGACTCCAAAGTTAATTTCGTCAGACATGCGTCATCCCATCTCAAAGGGTCCCTCACCTCTGGATTGTAGTGTACCGATCATGGAAATAGCTGTGCCCACGGGAAGAAATGGCCGGAACAGAATATGGCCCAAAGCTCGAAATCCTGTTTGACCAAAGGAGAGGTTATCTTTATCATGTATACCTGCGTGTGCCACGAACTTAGAATGTGCGAATTAAAACCTATTTCATTGAAGTTATGACTGAATTTTATGTTACGTTTGCATGCTAGTTCCTCAAGTCCCTCGTCCTGCGGCAACAATGGGTTTCATAGCAAAGCGTCGAGATTGTATCCTCTTCCTGCTACATGTAGAACTCTGGAGTGTTCGAGAGGAGGAAGCGTACAAAAATTGTAATGCCAGCCAAGGTTCAACGTTCAACGTCAACGTTCAAGGTATGCCGAACTGGTCACGTATAGATGGCATGCGTCTTCCATTGCCGAGAAAGCTCTTGCAACTTTTTCAACTTCCAACACGCTTGCACTTTCTTAATTTTCTTAATATTAGGAAGTCAACTTCTGCCACTTGGACATGCGTACATGCAGCTACAAATTTGAAACTCGTCTATGCCTGTCGCATCTATTCCATTGATAACTCTTTAGAAATCACATTTGACTCACCTGTGCTCAGCTCCAGCCTCAACATCCACGAACGAAAACTCAGTCCTCTCGAGGCTTTCGATCATGCCTCACTGCTTGGCCCTTGTGACTGGATGGTATGGTCGAACGTAACCTGCCTGTGCGAACCTCTCAGGGCTACTCGGCTTCCGCCAGTCTTCGATATGTCTTTTGAGGCTGAAGATTCAAACCAATCTTTTGAGTATCACGGATCTTGTACTACTAGAAGAGCATGGTGTCGATTTCTTCGTCCTGAGTCCCTGCGTTAACCCCTCTTCCATCTTGAATTCTCGTAGGGAAGTCAAGGTTACTGGGGATTTAGCTCAGGGGTAGAGCGCTTGCTTCGCATTCATTCTTCTTGAGACCTTGCATGAGGCCGTGGGTTCAATTCCCACAATCTCCACTGTTGACTATCACAGTAGGTCTTTTTATTCGCTGAAATGCAGGTGAAGCAAATGAACTGGGAAATTAGGAGTGTCCGGCTGCGACCGAACTTCCAGCTGGACACATTGGTCCAAGCAAGGATGGAATGGATTGGCTGCAGAAGACATACGTGTTAGCAAACGGCTTGTGAACAGTGCAGTCGACGAGGGTGTTCACGATAAGTATTCGTAGGTTTGGGTTTGTATGTGAGGCTCCAGATATATTTTCCAATTCGGATATAGACGCAATCTCTATTCTGCCAGCAAGGCTCTTTCTACACTATGGACGTGGAAGTAATCCTTTCTCGATAGTGGTTCAACAACTCTTCATATTGTCTGTCCGCGAGAGCATAACGCGCTGTGTCTCGCCGCAGAGAACATCTTCAGATGGAATGTAAACAAAACCTTTGGTATAAGTTACTCATATCTTGAACCTGGTCTTTTGTTGACGGCCTGATGACCATTCACCTGGGCAGGGCTCGACGGAGATGGTAGACCTTCTGAACCGAAAGCCATTGAACCCATCTTTCTTGTTACCAGTGGATCGCCACCCCAGATCAAAATTCTCCTGTGGCGACGATGGAAATACCTTAACTACCTGGCCCGAAGCTGTAAGTACAGGGAATACTACAGATTGCAATGATCCATGGGCCACTCAGTAGAAAATGCGAGGAGGATTGTAGATCGGGACTAGTTGTCAACAACCAAGGACGACATACTGACCTGTTTGGAACCACGGAAGATCCAGCAACATCATCATCGCTAAGGCCTCGACGCTCTCATAATTCTTGTTCTTAGTGTCGTGCGATATCATCTCTGAGCAACGCGTATACTAGCCGTAGAACTAACTTCTGGAGGCTGAGAGTGTGATGTCAATCAGTGTCAAGGTCATTGTCAGGGACAAACCTTTGTTGATTCTTCATCACTGCGACAATCACCATGCCTTGTCACTCAATCACTATCCGTCAAGTGAAGTTCTTGCTAGCTCGACATTGAGCGTATCTTTCGCTGACAATCCCTGGGTTATGCACCTACCTAACCACTCACACTTCTAAAGCCATGCTGCGGACCCTATTAACCCCCTTACGCGCGCGTTTCGATCTCTCACCCAAGACACCGACGCCTGTACTGGCCCCACAGGAGGAAGATGAGGTGGCTCCGGAGGATTTCGCACGAGATGTGATAATAGAACTGATGAGAAATTCCGTGGAGAACTTGAAGCTCGCAGAAGATACGAGAACGCGGATTCAGGTGCGTTAACTATGCTATGCAGAGTTGTTTAGTCTCTGAAATCACCATCTGAACAGGTATTAGCCGAGATTCATAGGATTATGCAGCAAGACGCACACACCAAAGACGTGTTCAGGGAGCTCGACGGGTTCCTAATCCTGATGAGCATGCTGTCAAATGCCCAGGATCGTTCTACTAGCCTTATAGTCGAACCAGCGCAGCAGATACTGGCGGACGTACTTGAAATAACACATCTTATCCTCTTGAATCTATCAGAAGCTATGCATGCGCATGTTGGGAATGCAGAGTACTTCAGTGTGCGTGACTATCGTCAAGTTTCTTTATGTTTGGGGTTTAACGGGAACATAGAACATTGTCGGTTATGGTTCACTCGAGGATTCTTTGCGCGGGCTTATTTTGAACCCTACGACCGTTGACCATACTTTAGGACTGGTGCTCGCCCTCGCCACCCATGACTTTAACGTGGCAGACACTTTCACCACACTGCGTGCGACGCCAGACGACCGGTTTGACACTACTATCTCTGAAATTGAAGGGAGATTAGGCATTATACGACGGCCTGGAGCAATTTTGATTCTATGGAATGCGATCCCACAAGTTGCCGCTGGTGACGACGTCATGCGATTTGCCATTTTCAAATTATTCGAGCTGTTGTCACTTGCTAGTCATCGAAACCAGGCCATCCTGAGTACCTTGGGTCTGGTACGCTCCTTGTTCCAGCGGTTCTGCGTCGCGAGAAGCGATCCTACTGTCACGGAGAAAGAACGACATATATTACAGAAACTTCTTCGTCGGTTGCTCGATATGGGAGCAACAACATCTGAAGCACGGCTCGTTTTTCAACGAGCAATCAAAGAAGACAATACGCTAGACACCGAAATATTAGACGTTATACGATTCGGTATCAAGTCGAGATGGTTAGAACACTTTTCGATGGAGTCGCCAGCAGCACTAGTACTTCGAGAAAATAATCTGAGAGGGTTACCATCTGCTGGCTTCACGTTCATGGTAGGCGCCTCATACATGGATAACGCTTTGATGCTCACCCAACGACAGATCTGGCTATGGATCTCATCATTTCCGCAGTCAACCCACCGTCTTTTCACGATAAACCTATCAGACCAGGTTGTGGTGTGTGTGTCTATCGAACAGGACGGCGGCATTCGTCTCTTTACGTCCACCGGAAAAGAGGCTGTGATACTGAGCGGCGCAAGTGTTCAAAAACTTCGATGGATGCATTTAACGCTTGTATACTATCCAAGCCGTACTTTCAACCCCACCATTCGGTTTTTCGTCGATGGCGTTTTGAGTGATACCTTGGAATGGGCATATCCCAAGGCAGAGTCTACCCAATCCGGGACGTACACTATTGGAGACCCTTCAAATGCGGCACAGATGAGCTGGTGTATTGCTTCTGCATATTTTCTCACTATACCGCTAGGTCCTACGATTCCTATTTTGCTGTGTATGCGATGATTCTAATTCAATTCTCGTGCAGGCGATGACCTTCCCAGACTCGTCCACCACCTTGGCCCACGATACGCTGGCAATTTCCAGGACCCTGCACTCATTAAATTCCTGACATATGAGGCGTCAACCTCGCTCAACATGTTCTTATCGACTGTCGCCTCCAAGCAGCCGTCATCCTTGAGTCATTCAGCAGTCCTGAAGGCTGTGAAGCACGGCTTTGGGATACCAGAATCCTCTATTGGGTTTGCAGTGACGCCGCTTAATGCCCGACAATCTGGACCGAGCACGACCGTGCCGGTCAACGGCTTCATGGGAGAATTTAGGACAGAGGGCGATGTGTTTATCGTCAAAGTGGGTTGCCTGGATATGGCGATGTGGAAGATTGGGGGAGCAGCGGTAGCTTTACGCTTGGTTCAGGCAGCTAATGTAAGTTATTTCACCGACTTCGATTTGACTGCGGTAGAGATTTTGCTTTGACAGACCCAGCACGAAGTTTCAAGAGCATTGGGCGTATTTGCTGATGGACTCAAGAATAGTTGGCAAAATTCGGAGGACATGGAGAGACTCCGTAGGCGACCTCTTTTTCTACGTGTTGTTTGTATCTGACGTCAAGTTCTTTGCAAATTAGGTGGATACGAAATTCTGGCCGATATTTTGCGAAGCAAAGCTCACTTGATTAATGTCACCGGGTTTGAAACTTTGTTCGAGTTCTTGGGGATGAATTTCCGCTTCCCAGAGTATGTGTTTGCCTCTCACCCACATTATCGGTTAGAACTCATCTCTTTGTAGCCAGTCAACTGTCGTGAACACAGTAGCATACCGAGCGATTGGGCTGGACTTTGAACTGTGGTCTCGTACAAAGACAGAAATCCAACATCTGTATCTAGGACACTTCCCAACACTGCTACAAACAAGTCGATATCGGAGGTTCAACAATCGCCAGAAGTTTGCGAAACTGGGACTTGTCAGAAAGCTATTATTTGTGTTGCAAACGGACTGGTTTCAGCGTGATACAGTGCCCTTCATTATGGATGCACTTCAAGCTGCGATTCGCTCCAGCTTCTCTAAAGAGGACACCATTAAACCCGTGGTTGCCTATCTGGCTGCCAATCTGCACGAAGATTCGAAAGGAGCGACATCTCCACACTCAGTAATCTCGCGCATAGACTACTCGAATAGCCAAGAGAAGGCTGAGCAAGTTTTAGGAATCCTCATCTCCACCATCTCGATGCCGTCCTACCATTCCCAATTTGCTGCCGCTCTTCCCCTGACGCGCATCTGTCTCCTGCTATTGGGCGATCGGCCGACGCCCAGCATTGCTACGCAAATACTCACCCTGATTGGTGTGAGCAACACAATATCATCCTCCTTCGCAAGGAAGTTCGAACTAATCAGTGGTTGGAGCGTCCTGAAAACTGTCCTTCCGTATTGTTGGGATCCGAGAGTCGATCAGACGTGTTTTGACATACTTCTCGGTCGATTTAATCATATCAAGAAGTCACCCGCGCAGATGCCGAATACTGTCGTTTGTCCAAGCATTTTCCCCGCAATACTGTCTGCATTGCAGAGTGGATTGGTTTCGGTTGCTGACGCTTGTCAACACTCTGATACAAGCCTGAATGGTGTGTTCTGAGCATATTACTGATCTGGAAGTCTTGCTAATCCCTCAATCACCTCAGGTTCGACCGAATCGTACATGGAGAACCTTGTCGAAAAGATCATGGATCTTCATTCTTCTAGTTCAACGTTCCGTCAAGTGTTCAAGTCTCAACAAACGACTCAGGTCTTTGTCGACACCTTAAAAACGTTTGTCAACAAAGTTACCGCCGCGCCTCAGGTGAACCAGTGGACAAAACGCATCCTTGAAAAGATGACTCACCTTGGTCTGGCCCTCGCCCTCGATCCCTTGATCGCAGGAAATCAGAAACGGGAGGTAGATATCCACATCATCTGTCATCACATAGTACTCAAGAGCCTGTTTAGCTTTTGGATCTGATACAAATCGCGGATGTGGTCATCAATCCTTCTAGTGATAAACTTTCGATTGACGAAAGCCTTGTTGTTGATACACGGTCTGTCCGTCAACGAATTGCATCAGCCAGGTTTAGTGTACATGTTGGCGACCGGAACGTTGCAAAGACCATGGCGCGGATGTCGGAGTGGAGAGGAACGGTTCAAACGTCGGAGCAGAAACGGTTACGAAAGACCATTCTGGATCTGTATGTCCTCCTTTTCTAGTGGTGCCCATGCTTATTGATAATCAATATAGACGAGAAACGCGACGACAAATATCTTCATTACATGAATGGGCTGACGTCCTAACTTCTGAACGAGGACTATGGCCAAAAACTACTACTCCACTTTGGCGGCTCGATGAGACCGAAGGACCATATAGGATTAGGTACGTCGTGCGTGCCTCCGAAGTGACCTTAGTTCATCATACCAACTATGGTTGAAGGAAGAAACTGGAACCTCAGAACGAAAAGGCTGCCAATTCAAGAGTTGATGCTATTGAGGAGACCATTCGTGACATTGAAGTTCCTGAAGTTGATGCGGCATCCACCCAACAGGTTGAGGTGCCGCCATGGGCCGACTCTTATGAAATATCCGCGACTGAGGTGGATGGTATGCCTTTACATCCCTTGCGTCCGATCTTTTTTTGATATTTGGGCTTAGATCGGCAGTTAGCAGAAGAAATCTCGGACGACAAACACCGCAGAGTACGCCATGAGCTAGAACTTGGCGACGTTATTGAGGCTGTTGCCACTGTTGCTCGGATTGCTGGCGTTGATTCTTCACGTAAGTTTGTTTTCCTTCTTATCCAATTCGCAAGATTCTATTGACGAAAATACAGCTGGTTTGCTGATTATTGGAAAAACGCATATATATATGTTAGATGGCTTGGTTGAGAACGATGAGGGTGAAGTCATCGAAGCCCGCGATGCTCCTCAGCGGCTCTACCTTGTGCCTGGAAGTATTATCGAGCTTGATGGGCCCCAGCGAGCACAACGATGGTGAGCCTTCGTCACCTTCAGATGTACATCACAGTTAAACTTTACATCAACAGGTCTCATGAGCAAATCGCCGCCTTCAGCGAGAAGACTTGTTTGTTCCGTGATGTCGCGTAAGTTTCGTAATAAACTGACTTGTATCCCTCTCCTGACACACGGTGCCTATAGTCTTGAAATTTATTTCAAAGATAGCCGATCTCTGTTGATCGTCTTCTTGGACAAGAAAAAGAGGATGGAAATAGACCATCGACTGGTATCTATCACCAACAGGCATTCTGACCTATTGGCAGCGCGGAAAACGCCATTACTAGGACGTCTAAATCCAAAAATTTCTGTATGGAGGTCAGATGAACTTTCTACTGCACAAAGAAAATGGCAGGCACGAGAGATCAGCAACGTATGCACGCTCTCGTCGATTATAGAACAAAAAAAGAACTTAATCTTTGAGGCAGTTCACATATCTCAGCATTCTCAACCAGATTTCTGGCCGTACTCCGAGCGATGCAACTCAGTACCCTGTTTTCCGTGAGTATCGCAATGCATCGTTGTCTTGTGCATTTTTTAACGTATCGCAGCATGGGTATTACAAGATTACGCTTCGCAGACGCTAGATCTGCACTCCCCAGAGTCGTACCGAGAGTAAGCGGGATACGTTGCGGATTACTTTCGAATCTAATGCATGAGCGGTTTTCTAGCCTTAAAAAGCCAATGGGTGCACTCACCGAAGGGCGTTGTGATGCAGCAAAGACGAGATACTCTAACCTCGAAAGTGTTAACGAACCACCTTTCCATTATGGGACCCATTTCAGTTCATCTATGATCGTCTGTCACTTTTTAATACGCCTGGCGCCGTATACCAACATGTTCAAAACGCTGCAAGGTGGTGACTGGGATTTGCCAGATCGGTTGTTCAGGTACTTGTGTGAACGCTACTCCTCGCCTTTGACTTACGTCCTCGTCAAGCGACCTTGCTAGGGCTTATGACTCCGCAGCCAATGATGTTCGTGGCGATGTTCGTGAGCTGATAGCCGAGTTTTTCACCTGCCCAGAGTGAGATTTTTCCTTGTATCTTTCAAAATTAAACTGATAAGAGTAACGTTGAAACGTTAGGTTTCTCGAAAACTCTGCCAACTTGGATTTCGGTGTCCAACAGAACAACGGGGAGAGGATACATCATGTCAAACTGCCTCCTTGGGCTCGTGACGATCCCCTCTTATTCATTGTTATGAATCGCAGAGTATGCAATTTCAATATGCTGTCAAAGCATTGGCGCTAACGCCTTTCCTTAGGCACTTGAAAGCACATATGTCAGCGAAAACCTCCCCGCCTGGATAGACCTTATCTGGGGTGTCAAACAGCGTGATCCTGGATCCCTGAATGTCTTCCACCCCCTGTCTTATGAGGGTTCCATCGGTACCTTTGCTCTGAACTTGAACACTTCTAATTCTTCTGACACTTTGGCCAGATTTAGACACCATCACAGATGACCTTGAACGCCAGGCCACTGTTGGTATTATCCATAACTGTACGTACCATCAATCACCTGTCTTCCAGAGTTCAAGGAACAAATCTTTTTTTATCAGTTGGCCAAACACCTCGAAAACTTTTCACAACACCACATCCGGAGCGGTTTAATCATGGCTTGTCGACTCTTCCGGTTGGCGTTCTGCATGGGATCGAGGAAGATCCTCATCTACTTATCCAGGGAAGCCGCTGTTTTAGAGGTGATTTTTCTCAGTCGCTGTCGGCTTGTTTGCAGTTAAACACTCATATCTAGATCTTGGAGAGAACGTCCCCGTTCGCGAACTGGTGCTAGACACAGTAAGCGAGAAAATCCTCCCTTGTCCGGAAGGTGTGCTATATGTCCCTCTCCACCCTCATGAACAAGTGGAGTGGCGGCCAGGAGGCACTGAACTACGACTGGTCATCGATCACAAGGTGAAGGATCTACGTCATTGACGCCGTACAGTCTGCTCATGTGCATAACAGGTTGTACAAGTGATTGAAAATGCCTTTTGCAACTGCGCCGCATTCGCAGATTCAAATAGCTTGGTTACTGGTTCAACCGACTATACCGTTCGCCTTTGGAAGGTTCTTCGAGGATCTTCAACGACTTCTAGTGCATCGACCGGCATCGTTATTTCTCATATCATGCGAATACATACTGATGAGGTGGTCTGTGTAACCGCCTCCAGAACGTGGTCGTTGGTTGTCAGCGGATCGATGGATGGAAGTGCCGCTTTGTGGGATCTCAATAGGGGTGTGTACGTGAGATCCATTTGGCACGGTACTAGTGGCGAAGCAGATGCCGTTAACCTTGTTGCAGTTAACGAAAGCACTGTGAATTTTTTTCATTTGCTCTTTGTTACAAGTTTTCTCATAAAGCCTAGGGTTATATCGCCACCTGTTCACGACTCAAGTTATGCCTGCATACCATCAACGCACGACCGATGGCAGTTTTGGACCTGACAACTACCCCGTCCTTTTCACCACTAGTACCTACCATTACAGCTCTGGCGTTCCATGAACGAGAATACTCTCACCTGGGCGTTCTTGCGACTGGTGGACCGGACGGAGCGATTACGCTTCGAACTTGGACGGCTGATGGTACTCCCGAAGGCGATAAAGCGCAATGGGAGTTTGTCACTATCAGGACGATGAAAGTTAGGATGGTTGGGCGGAATGTCACTCGGCCGCCCAGCGTGACTTCACTCAAATTCTTAGGGTAGGTGTCGACTATCCTATTTTCTTTTACTCTTGTTCATTTCATGATTTAGGGAGACTCTGATTCATGGTGAAGAGACGGGAAAGTCGTACATGTGGTCTTTGCCTGAATAAAGCAGTCCCCAATGATTCAGATTCAGTGCGTTGGACGTATTCACGCAACGTTCGACACATCTACACAAGGACGCAGCTGACCATGATACGGCGATTTGTTTGCGGTTGGATCAACTTTCAGCCTGGCATTGGTTGTTGGAATCGAGGTAGCACCGCGAGAAATCGCTGAACTTCAGTAGTTCAGTTCACATGCTTGATCTGTCAGTCACAGAATTGATTGTACTTAGAACAATAGAGGTTTGAGTTCACTGCATCCATTCATTGAGATCCATGATCCATCGTATATGTTGCCTAGGTTCACCATCGCCCGCCTCTCTGCGAGGATGTCGGGGCTCGGCGACAAGGTGGGGGAATGCAGATGGAAATATTGCGCGGCAGATATCTGTGAATAAAGTTGAAGACAAACTTATCTCCATATTGTCTACTATCGCCAATGTTCCTGGGCTGTGACATATACATATATCATCGCAGCCAGGATACTCCTTCAAAGTGTGTAGAATTCAATTCGCAATTTACTTGAGCTCGCCCCCACGTTGCCAGAGATCTTTGATCGCATGATCATTCTTTTGTTGCTTTTTTTCCAAGAACATTTCATCACGAGGACTGGCAGCCATGAGATGCATTTCGCCGAGCCAAGGTGGTCCTAATTTACAGTGACCCTTCGAAGTGTGGGTGACGCAATTGCCAACGACTGGCTCGCTAAGTATGACTCGCTGACTTCTTCTCCTCCTCGCCTACGCGCAGCGCGGCCCGCCTCCAGGTCACAAGCCTCTGGTTCTCTGCACCCAAGCGAGCACATAAGACGACAAGTGGGGAGCAATGTGCATTCTATTCGCTATGGCCCTTGCAGCGACACTTTTTCCGCTTGCAATTTTAGCTCTGAATCCCATTGTAGCATCTGCTCAACAGCCATTAAAAGTTATAGCGTCGACCACCAGTTCGGCAAGTTCTGCAGCTTCTGTCACCCAGACATCCCTATCGTCACCTACTGCAAACTTTCCGCCTGTAGGATCGATTTCTCGTGATTATTCTGATGCTGGGCTCGAACAACTATGGGATATAGTATGGTGTTCAAATACTCTTTATTTATCACGTTTACTAAACATTATTTCAAGGTTGGATCAGTTGAACCACCGCCATTCACTACTACCCGAGTTCCGGATCTTCCTATCCCTACCCCCTCGTCTCCTCCTGCTTTGTATCCATCATGGTTCGCACCTACTCCAAGTGACATTTTGCCTTCACTGCCATTACCGAAAGGATTCAAATTTGGAGTTGCAACTGCTGCATATCAAGTTGAAGGCGCTGTCAAGAATGATGGGAAAGGACCAACCATGTGGGATTGGAATAGTCGTCAGCCTAATGGTGTGGTTGATAATACCACTGGTGAGTTTCCTGCGTCATTTGTAATAATCGACTGTTGATGGGTTTTCCAGGTGACATAGTCGATTTACAATATTATCTCTATAAAGAGGACGTGGCTCGAGTTGCTGCTTTGGGTATCAACGCTCATTCCTTTTCGTATGTCCCTTCATCTATCACAAAAACTTGGTCTCACACTCTATCTATACATTTAGCATTTCATGGGCGAGAATTTTCCCCTTTGGAACGGCAGATTCTCCAGTCAATCAGGCTGGTTTGGATCATTACTCTGATCGTGAGTTTGAACCTGGAATGGCTTTTGGATTCTCTATCTTACCCGTTTGCTCCTTAGTCATTGATTACCACATCCAAATGGGCGTCGAGCCGGTGGCTACCCTTTGTGAGTTGTCTCATTATAGGATTATAGGGGAGAGGAAGAAGCTCAAATGGGTTTAGTCCACTGGGATACACCGCTCTCCATTCAAGCTTACTATGGTGGCTTTTTGTCATCGAACGTTGTGGACGATTTTGTAAAGTACGTGTCTCATTTAAAATCGCTTTTCTTTCTGTGTCTAATGATATCTTTATAGTTATGCCAAAACTGTTTTTAAAGCGTACAACGGGCGGGTTAAAACTTGGCGGGTTACTTTCTCCCTTGATTTATACTTTTCTTAACCTCTTTAATTTCGATTAGGTACACGTTCAACGAACCACGCGTTTACTGCAGTGAATTCAGTGGATATCCTTTCAGTGAGTGATTGTAGTTGCCATTAACAGACTCATTTGCTTACAATAACAGACTTTTCTCTTCCCGCTGGAATCAATGCTTCGACTGCACCTTACCAATGCTCGTACAACCTCAGTATGTCGATGGTGATACTTTTATGTCTTTTTACTCATTTGGGATTTCATTTAGTTAAAGCCCATGTGGGGGCAGTTCAAGGTGTATACGGACTCAATGCACTTTTATCAGGTTTTGACCATTTTTGTCTAAATCAGCTTTCAGAGAAATGGGCATTCAGGGGGAAATTGCCTTCAAGAATGACGACTTCGTGTAAGGATCTGAGTCATTCAACCCCTGCATGTCCTTTGCTTAATATTCGTACAGGGGCATACCTTGGCGAGCAAACAATTCTGAAGACATAGCAGCTGTCGAACGACACGCAGCCTTCCGTATTGGTGCTTTCTCGAACCCTGCGTACACTACCGGCGATTGGCCAGAGATAATGACTGATACCCTTCCACCGTCTTACTTGCCTCGCTTCACCGCTGAAGAGAAGCAAGCCAATCTGGGTAAGGATTTCCTTCGTATATTATCTTCTGTATATTAAGCGCAACTTCTACACCAGATACTGCTGATTTCTTTGCCACGGATGCTTACCGCACTCAATACGTCATGGCGCCTGAGGACGGGCTCGATGCATGCATCCACAACTCCTCTCATCCTCTTTGGCCCGAATGTCATACTGTCGTTCTCTATGACACGAATGGATGGGCAGCAGGCCCGAACCCCGATCCGCTGACTTCTTGGCTTCAGGCCACTCCCAATTTCGTGAGGGGATCTCTCAAGGATCTTCAAGAAAGGTGGCCAACAAAGAAGATGGTGAGTTGTTTCCCACGAATTCAGAGTCGTCGAGTGACTGTGAACCCTTGCCTCGATCTGTTGCATTGACACGTTCTTTGTTGTTCAGTACGTATCTGAATTCGGCTTTACCGAACCTTTTGAAGCACAGTGGACCGAACTATACCAGATAACCGAAGACACCATGAGAACGAGTAACGTTGACGTTTATTTCTTGACAGTTACGGATCTAATTCTGCTCTGTTACACAGATTACTTTATGACATATCTTGGGGAAATCTTGCTCGCTATTCATGAGGACAATCTTCCGATTGCTGGCACCTTTGCATGGGGTTAGTTTATATGTTTCGTTCGGGTGCGGATGATACTGATGTCAAACTTGAATGACATGCTAACAGCTATGATCGATAATGCCGAATGGAACAGTGGCCTGTCTGCCAGGTCATTTCGGGAACGGTTGCTCTTTGTTACTTGCTGACTTGAATTTATTCAGGTTTGGAATCCAGCATGTGAATTATACCACCTTGGAAAGGACTTATAAGCGATCAGCGATGTCATTATGTGAGTGCCCGTTTACACACATCGTTCAATTTGGTGTTGAATGCTCATGAGCGTCTAACTTCAGCGGAGTTCTACAAGAGCCATGCTCAAACGTAGAAGGGACTCCCCCAAGGGGATTCGCTGAATATCTCAGGGCGATGGTGGTTGCGTGTTGTTATCAATTACCTTACAAGTTACATCGAGAAATGTTCATCTCCATGGGCCGCAATTCTGCCGTTCTGTATATCCTGCTCTATCTCCTACTGGGCTTTCAGTCACTTCACACGTCATTCAGGCGGGTTTTTGAAATAGCCGCAGGTTGTAAGGAGTCTCAGCTTGCTCCCGACGCCTCTCGGCCTGATTCGATATCTCACATCTTGCATATGCATGTGTATCTTTTATCAATTTGAATGATGTAAGTGGTGAACCCGGTGACGGCGGTGCCAGTGGGTCCTTGAAAGTTGCCCCTGAGATTTCCGATTAACCAGAGCCGTTGAGAGCCGTTGAGAGCCGTTGCAAGGTTTCTGACAAACGCGCTCTCTTCGCTTCATATATAATGGATAGATTTTCGAGAACCATCGACATCAATCCAACCACTTCTTGTCTCTCTACAAGCATCCAGTTCATTACCACATGTCTTTCAGGGTTTGGTTAGTTACAGGTATGTTATATGAAAGTCTAAGCCCTATCCAGCGAGATGGTGGCACATGATTGTCAATCACTGACACGCTTTTTTCATTTATTCAACAGGAACTTCATCTGGCTTTGGCCAACGTATTGTCCAGTCGGCGCTCAAACGCGGCGATCGTGTGATAGCGACGGCGAGGTCGCTCCAGAAGCTACAAGATTTTGTTTCAAGCATTGATTCCGACCTACGCGACAACCTTCGCACCCTGCAACTCGATATTACGGATGGGGATGTAGTGCTAAAGGCTAAAGCTGAAGAAGCTGTCGCGTTTTGGGGGCAGATAGATGTGCTGGTCAATAACGCTGGTGAGTCAGGCGCAATATGAACGCAGATCTCATGGAAAAAACTCACCATCGCCGTGATCAGGCATTGGATATCCCAGTCTTGTAGAAGAAGGAGGGTAAGTCAATCTCGCGTCTCCAAACGAAGTCTCGTTTTATCATACGTCCAAGATCTACTCTCCTGAGAAAGCAATTTGCTACCAACGTATTCGGTGTTATGGACGTAACTACTGCGTTCCTGCCTCATCTGCGTGCCAGTAAGCAGAGCACGATAGTGGTAGTGGGGAGTCGTTCTGCGTGGAAAACCGAGATCCCTGTATGTCTACTTTCGTGCTTGACACTTTCTCTAGGTTTGGATGTAACTTACACTTTGCATTAGGGAATCGGTAAACTCCATTTCGTCGGTGAACTACTTCGAAGCTAATCATCAATGACACCCTAGGTCCCTATGCAGCTTCGAAAGCAGCTGTGCATGGTGTGTCTTGTTTATCTTCACCATAAGTGTATCGATTAACCATTTGGGGTATTGCTCTTAGCCTTTACCGAAACACTCGCAGTAGAGGTTGCCCAATTTAACATTCGTGTTCTACTCGTTGCTCCCGGATCCTTCCGAACTGAAGGAATCTATGGACAATCATACCATTCCACTAACCCTATCGCTGCATACGATACGCTTCGCGACACGAGTCTGGCAAGGTTCAACTCTATTGCAGGAACAGAGAAGGGTGATCCTTGTAAAGCTATGGAAGTCGTCGTTGACATTGTTAGAGGGGAAGGCGTGGCATCTGGTCGGCCATGGCCCGGTTTGATTGTTCTTGGCGAAGACGCAGAACGGGATGTGAGAGACAAATGTGGAAAGACATTGAAGACGCTTGACGAGTGGAAAGAGGTGTCTTGCAGTGTCAATTTTGACTGAGTTTCGGTATGTCGCTCATTATCCCGTTTATTGTCTTTGTATCTGAATCATATGTGCAGATTCGCTACATTCAGTTCTACCGATGTTTGATACAATCTCAGCCAACTAATAGCATTCGTTATCTGGCTATTTAACGTGCTCCGCCACTCCAGAATTTTCATTTTCATTTGAGCATCAGGAGTTAGCATACAGTACTCTACTCGGGCTCGATTTTTCAAATCGATGCGCCGATCCAGATTTGTGGTCTACTAGGTTCGTTAAGCTTTTATTCCGCCCCTTAAGACAGTTGCTTCAGAAGTGTCGCTCGTGGATTGGCATCTTCCCGCGCCTTACGTCCCCCCGGCGGATGGGTTGGCATCAGAAGCCATCTATGAATGGAAATTGTTAAACGCCACGTTTTCTAAGATAGGTGTAGCTCTCTCTAAGCCTTATATGCACGCAACATCTGTGCAGGTCCACCTTGACGACATGGATCATCCCATCTTGACTTTGATCGGTCTGCTTTGCTGCTGTGCGTTGATTCTGCGTGCATTCTGGTCACCAAAGAACGTGAGTCCTTGACTTCCAAATGGCGATGTAAAAGCATACTGAAGTTTTCCCAGCTCGATATACCTACTCTTGGATACGATGGTCCCGTGATGTCGTACTTCAGCGCTCTTAGATTTGTGAGGCATGGCGACGAGGTTCTCCGAGAGGGCTGTGAAAAAGTAAGCTTGGGCCCCTCAGCGTCATGTCGACCAGGAGGTTGCTGACGTTACCAGTACAAGGATAGAGCGTTCAAAATACCTCTTTTAGACAGATGGCTTGTAGTTGTGAATGGCGAAAAACACCTCGAGACGTTGCGCAACGGGCGAGACGACGTTTTATCTTCGTGGGAGGCAATGCGAGAGGTCAGTTTAGCAATGAAGCCATAATGGTTTACAGCTCCTTGACCCTACTTGACCTGACCATGACATGCATTAGCTTCTGCAGATCAACCACACCCTGGGTGCACAAATCCTGGACGATCCCTTTCACATCAATGTCATACGCACTACTCTCACCAAAAACCTCCCGCATCTTCTCCCTCACATTCGCGAAGAAGCCGCTTACGCTTTTGAAGCGCATATCGGCAGCATGCTTGACAAGGAAGGTACGTATGTTTACCTCTGGGCTAATATGACTGATTTTCATTCGCGGTACGATATCCTTAGGGTGGACGCCTATGGCCGTCGAAAAACCTCTTACAGAAATCGTCTGTCAGGTTGGCAGCCGGGCCTTCGTCGGGCTTCCTCTCTGTACGCAGGTATTTTTAACTCATGAGCGTATCTATCTGAAGAATGTGTAGGTAGGAACGAAGAGTATCGCAAGCTGAACATACAGTTTACAACTAACGTTATGGCCGCTGCTGGAGCAATTAACCTGTTTCCTCGTGTACTGAAACCGTAAGCCTTGCCTACTGTTAGTAAGGCGAGATCTGACTCTCTGACGGCACTTTGAGTCTAGATTTATTGGTGCACTGTTCAACAAGCTATCGAGACATCAGACGATTATGCTACGACTTCTTGGGCCAGAGATAGAAGACCGAAAACGAAAATACAAGGAAGCAGGTATCGACTATGCTGATAAACCGGTAAGTGAAGTCATTTCGCCAATTTAATCATATTAATTGGTGTACATTTCCCATAGAATGACATGCTAACCTGGGTACTCGAGTCGGCTACCCCAGGCATTGAACAAGAGCCCAATTCACTTGCTCTTCGGATGCTCAATCTCAGTTTCACATCTATTCACTCGACTTATGTGGTACGCTTTCCTGCCATATATTTCGACTGATCGAAAGGCATGTAAAATTGACACTAGTCACTCGCACACACGGTTTACAATCTGGCGGCACATCCTCTATATTTGGATATTTTGAGGGATGAAATACAACAGCACCTAAACATTTCATCGGAGTCCGGGACGAGTTATTCCTGGGCTCTCGAAGACCTCGACAAGTGCATCAAACTCGACAGTTTTCTGAAGGAATCACTTCGATTAAACGGCCTTGGCGCAAGTGTGTCGAAAGCGTTGATTTATTTTCGATTGACAGCTCACCCATTCTATCGCAGTTTCTTTACCACGCAAAGCGCTGGTGCCGTTAAATCTTCCTGATGGAACCTTTTTGCCAGTGGGGACAATTGTGACATGTGCCTCGACGTCGGTGCATCTCAATGAAGCCCACTACGATGACCCGAAAAACTTTGACGGGCTACGTTTCGCCAAAATGCGCGAGGCATGTATTTCAAGTGGCGCTGATGAAGATGAAAATAGCGATGTCAAATACCGCCTGACGAGTGCCGGTCCAGCGTTTCTTACTTTCGGAGGTGGTAAACACATATGGTAGGCCGCATCTTCAATTTCAGCGTCGAATAGGACTTACCGGTTGCGCAGTCCCGGGAGATTTTTTGGGTCACTAGAATTGAAATGTATGTTGATTCACCTGATACTTAATTTCGACGTGAAGATGGAGCAAGAGGGGGTGCGACCACCCGATGATTGGCTGGGTCCAACTAGCATGCCATCGCGTAGTGCAAAGGTTATGTTTCGACGTAGGACAATTGACTTGGATATCCAGTAGTAGACTCCAGGTGTTAACCTACTTTGTTTCTATGGGTTTTTACAAATGCGATCAGCCGTTATGATGAAGAGATGACGCTTTTGTTCGGCGCGAGATCAGCGTCGGAAAAAATTTTTACATATTCCTCCAACATCCAAGATGGTGGCGACACTCCCTTTGAAGCCGCCCCCATGTCCCTCTTCCTCGTCAGACCACTGCCTCGATTAAATTTTGGCTACACTTTCTCTACATCTGCATGCCGCTCATCGCTTAACAAAATATACGGGACTGGTCCCTCACATACGTCGTATATTTTCCTGCATGCTGCGGAACCTCCGACGTCCTTCCAATCAAAGCATTCAACTCCTCTCCAACGAGAACTTCAATTAAAGACGTTAAAATGGGGCGGGACTGTCAATTTTTCGTGGTTCGGGGCACCTCAGACTTCTGGGCAGTGGGTGACAGCTTTTTCAACGTCGGGAGGCCGTCTCGAAATACCGGATCTCAACATGGAGAATTTAGATGAGGTGGCACAGATGTTGGAGAAGCATGCTACTGCAGGCCCATTGGCACCAGAAACCGCGGACGAAATTCACCTTTACGTTTGCACTCATGGTGCTCGCGATTGCCGTTGTGGGAATTTGGGGGGTGCACTGGCCAAGGCGCTTAGAGAGGAAGTCTTGAAGCATAAAGGGCATCCTGTGGCCAACAGAATTAAGGTCGGAGAAGTGGGGCATGTTGGGGGGCACAAGTGCGTTGACTCTACATCTACTTATGATTATAACTTATCTTTCGACGTATAGATACGCCGCGAATTTGTTGATTTATCCTCATGGTGAATGGTATAGTATTTTTTTTTAGATTTATTTATTCTTCTGTGCTCAATGAACTCTCCAGGCTGGGCATGTTACAACCCGAAGATGCGCCAGCCATTGTCGCTAAATTACTCCAGTCTCCAATACAACCATATAATCACGAGCGAGAGCCCATCGTCCCTCTCCACTGGCGTGGTCGTATGGGGATGGCCAAGGACGAGCAAATTCAACTATTCGAAACATTGTATCCGACAAAATCCGAACTAGCATCGTAAAGTTTTGCTAGAATTTCTCTGCCCTCGCGTGCTACGGTTCCCTTCAATCCTAGAAAGCGCACTTCATTTTATACCCCATGGCTATTGCATAGACCGAAATGGTACGAGTACTTATATCTGAATTTAGAAGCCTTAAAAATCTGTATCTTAGGGAGAACTGAGTAGGGTTCCAGAGTAATGCTAGATTTATCTTCCAACCTACATACCAAATGGAGAGCCTTCATTCCTGATTCCCATCCACAATCCATCTTATCATCTTAGAGAGCTGTGCTCAATCCCTCGGTGCGAACATTCCATCCGCTGCTAGGGAAGCCGGGCGCGTTTCCTTGACTGCCATCCCATCCTTTCGCCATCATTGCAATAGCGAGCAACAAACCTCCAGAACCTGGGAAATATGGAGTTGGCACTCTAACACCACCGATCGGCATGCCGACATCGTCGAAGGCGAACAGAGGGTGTAGCAACCACTCTATAGCCTTTTCTTGTTCGCCGTTGCGGGCTGCCGACATCGCGAGCATTGGAAAGTCCCATCTCGGCGGGTTGTCAGTTAGAACGATGACTCGACTTCTTGATCGACACCTACCCCCAACAGTTTGTGAGATTCCAAGTTACCCACACTTTCTCCGCCGTCGCCTTCGCTATTGTGAGATCCAAACCCGGAGTTTGTGGCAGCCATCCATACAAACCGACCAAAGTCGGATGATCATTGATATATGTTGGGTCTGTCCAAAAGTCGTCTTCGATACCCTCATATACCATATACGTTCCATTGTTGACGGGGAGCTCGGCGAGATCTCCCTTGACCTTTGTCCAATTAGCTGGGACCTCTTCACCTAACTCGGTCATCCATGTCGACGCGATTTCCAAGCCCAGACGCCAATACGACAGTTCAAATGAAGGATTCACCGTGACGTTGGGGCTTGTATCCTCGCTTGTGATGTACATCGGTGGTCCCAGGTCATACACGCCTGTCGTCAGGTTGTGCCATGCGAAAACTGCCATCCAATCCGCAGTCTCAACAATCACATCCCTCCATTTCTCCAGCGTCGCTCTTTCGGGGAACGCGCGGTACTCATACAGTGCAAAAATCAGAGGATGTGGCTGTTGCCAGATGAGAAGGTTATTGATCTCGCCTGGAGATGAGCGGCCTGATGGGTCTGTCATTTTTGGCCAACGAGCCCCAGAAGGCCATCCTTGTTGGACTTGAGATCGCCAGATGGAGAGGTAGAGGAATCGCGAGTAGATGCTGGATGAGCGATGAAGAAGATCCCAGTTGTTCCAGAGGGCCCAATGTGCGCAATGCCAGAAGTACATCTCTGCAGAAGACGTTTAATCAAATCCTAGTGGTGGAACATCCAACGTACCCATGTGGAATTTTCTGAGAAGAAACGCGTTAGCAGAGATATTTCACTCTTTATGCGAACCGGAATACATACCCATACTGCGGGGTGGGAGTTAGCGGCACGAAGGAAGTTTCTCAGTCGAGCCACCATTTAATCGTCGATGAAATTTCCACTTACCCAACCATTGTTCACCAAACCCGACTGTCGTCACCGTCAGCCTACGGCACTTCTCATGGGAAGTTACGTTGCTCACCTCTTGAGGTGGAGTATCACCAGCCTCATTGACCCTCATCAAGTATCGCGACAGGATAATCCTCCTTTGTAACTCTTCCGCGCGGGGGTCAGTCGATCCGGTCAATAAGTCGACAAAGCCGCTGTTTGTCCAGAATGCTTCCCAAGACTCTTCGGAACTGTCGAAAACGTCTTGCGCTGTGGGAAACTCGGGTTGAACGTTCGGCAGGCCATAGTTTACCGTGATGGAAAATGATGAGGCTTTACTGGAAGGACTAATGGTGTAGCGGTGGTCAACTGGATTATCACGCGAGATGGAGAACTTGTCGCCCGTAACGGTTGTCTTAAAGACGGCAGCAACCATCGTGTGAAGAATAGTGGCGCTACCATCGACATTCGTGTCTAAAACAGTGGTGTGGTTCGTGGTAGCATTCCAGATGCCCACGAAGGGTGCCTCAAACTTCTCTGCGCCGTCGTTCCAGGGGAAATCCAAGAAGACGCCAAGTCGACCTTGAGTCAGCAGCGTTGAAGAGACAGACACGCCGACGCTGCCATTTCCGGTATCGGCCACAGCGGTCTCCACAGTGACATTCTCTCCCTGGAAAGAAAACTGGCTTGTCAGCTTTCCTGTCCACAGATCGAGTTCCTGATGTATGTCGTCGAGATCCTCTCCTTGAATATCATACTTTTCTCCGTCAGTCGACCAAAAAACCAAGCCCACGCTGCCGAGGTTTGCTCTGTTTGGGTTTGCAGTAAGCCATTGTTCAACTCCGCCACCACCAAAGTCATATTCTACTAGGCGGCCGTGATTGTACCAGCTGACGCCATGATAGTCTTCCACATCTTCGATTGTATATCCCTCGGGAAGTGTGTCATTTTTCCATCCCCAAGAAGACATGATAGCAAACGGCAGAAGGGTTTGGAGGCCAGTTATGTCTACGCCAAAAGCGAAATTTCCATTGCCGACCTGCATAGGCGTCGTGGCGTTGAGAGCGGTGCCATTGCGCGTTGGGTTGAAGCGGTTAACTAGGGATCGGCGGTCTATAGGCTGTGATGCTTCCGCGGCTCCCCTTGCGAGGGCTGGCAGGGCGAAGATGATGAGGCTTGAAAGCATCATTAGCTCTTTCAGCAACGCTAATCGACGACTTCATATTCAAAGGCGACGGTCCGGGTTGAATGGTAGAATTGCTCGGGCCGGCTTTAGTGAGCATGCGGTAACGCTCCACACCACCTACATCGTTTAAATTGCGCTTGAGTGAGCTGGATTCACAGTTCTAAGTTTTTGAATTTGATGTTCTTTGCCCTCGTGACCAACATTTGTGGGAGATATCATAGCGGTCCGGTATGCGCATGGTGTGCTCTTAGAAGGACTTTGTTAAATTCTTTCAAAGTCAATCTCTAAATATCCTTTTTCCGTCCATCCTTGTACAAAACAGAATTATTCTACGTCAATAAATTAGCCCAAATGGATATGGAAGTGGTGTCACGATAGAATGAGTAAATTGCATTCTTTAACTTTCAGTCGTGTTACCAACTGTTTCTTTATGGTCTGCTCGGATGCGTAAGATGTCAGCTCTCTGGAGGTTTGCTTCGTTGCACAGCGACCGGAAGATGGACTGCTCGTTGTCGTATAAATTGAGGACAGTGTCGAACTCGGCCACTTCCCCGGCATCCATGACAAGTACGCGATCGTAGTAGGCTGAGATAAATACTTCATTAGCCAGAAAGATGCTTATGATGACGATATTTTCACCTATGGTATTCAGACGGTGAGCAATGCACAGTAAGGTCGATGTTGCAAATTCTTTTTGGATAGTCTTCTGCAGTTTGGCGTCCGTCTCTAAATCGACGCTACTAGTCGCCTCATCCTGCCTATTAGTTAGACATGGCCTCCAAAAGTAGTCCAAAGCTCTGACCAAAATGATGATACGGCTATTCTTCACCAGGGCACGACATAATGCAAGTAGCTGCTTTTCTCCAACACTGAAGTTTGAACCTAAACAAGAGATGCGTCAGGCCTATGAAAAGAATCATCAGGATAAGATGGAATACGGACCCTCATCGCCAACCGTCGAGTCAAGACTGAATTTCGCCTCTGCGACAGGATCTGAAGACCCATCACTAGGAAGAAGCCACGCTCGCTGCAGTACGGAGATGAGTTCAGCGTCCGTTCTCAAACCCTGAGGGTCCCTGCGAAACAAGTCAGTCACAGATTTTGAGAGGCTTTCCCTCGCTTACAAGTTGTCTCGTAATGTGCCAAGGAAGAGAGACGTGTCTTGAGGAACAAGTGCTAGTCGGGTTCTCAGGATATCAAGTCCCAACGAACTGATGTTAAGTCCGTCAATTTCGATTTTGCCCCTTTCTAATTCCACGGTTCTAGTCATCAGGGTCAGTAGATATATACAATATGAAGAACCAGAGTTGTACCTCAAAAGGGCTTGTAACAAAGAGCTCTTGCCTAATAAAGGCTGAGCTACGCAGAAAATTTGCTACGCATAAATGCTTACCTGCACCAGTACGGCCAACAATGCCAACCTAAGTACAAGTCAGGACTCTTTGCAACTGCGTGAAAAACGATTGAATAATACCTTCTCTCCAGGCTTGACATCGAAGCTCACGCCTTTGAGGACAAGAGGAAGACCCTTTCGATAGGAGAGTTCAACATCTTTGAAAGATATTTGTCCTTCACTTGGCCATGTCATTGATGGATCGTTCGGCGTGGTTGCGGGACCTTCAGAAGGAAGTTCAGCGTAATGCAACACGCGTTCTACTGCATTCATGTTCTGCTCGTTTTGCGCGAATTGGGAGACCATGTCGGCTATAGGAAGTTAGGGAGATACGCCAAGGATACATTAGGACTACTTACAGAAAGTTTGTGTAACTGTGGATCAAAAGTCAGATGGCAGTCTACATTCCATAATCGAGCGGACTTCTTACTGCTCAATGTATATGACAGGACAACACCAATCTTAGACGGATTGACAGTGTGACGGAAGCCTGCTGCGAATAGCGCGATGCCCAAGACCAGAATGTTGCCAAAAATGTCTAGCCTGACGCTCAACCATCGCTGAATAGAAATGGTCATGTAATATGCCCGGTTCTCCAGATCTAAACCAGCATCAGCATCCCTTATGGCCCTTTCCTGTTACTCGAAGTTAGAAAATGGTTCTTACGTTGCAAAATTAGTACTCACCTGTACACGGTATGCCCGGACAGTCGCCAGGCCCGTCAAAGTTTCTATAAGGATGTAAGATGATGGGGTACCCGATTGCAAGCAAACTATTGGCGCACCTGAAAATGATCCATAGAGGGTAGACCTCATCAAAGAGTCCAGACGTTTGGTTTCCACGGAAGTACGGCGATAGTATACGGATATCACCCAATATAGGAACATCATAGGAATGAAAATAAGACCGAGGTAGGGGAAAGTATAGAACACCAAAGCCACAGTGCCGAGGACTGAGCTAAAAGTGAACGAGAACTACTAGCCTGTTAGCTCATACCTAACACAGGCTGTCACTCACGTACCTGCCACATTGTTTGTGCAAGCTCTGTATCTAAAGTGTCTTGATCCTTAGACAACCTTGAAAGGATTCGGCCTACAGACAAGGGCTTAATCGTACGTTCCATTTTGAGTCAAAAATGCATTGCGCTTACCCATGGGGTTCGTATCAAAGAACGACGTAGGCGAGCGCAGGACGTGTGTCAATGCTGCTTTGAAGAGATGGAAGCTAGCGATTAAACTTGCAAATCTGTATACAGGCATTATGATCAGGCCTGTTTGATTTGAAAGTAGCATTCACTCACGCCAAAGCAAGGCTGACTGCGAAAGAGAAAATGGCTTGACCGACACCTAGAAATGAGCAATTAGTTTACTGCTGATGTAGAGGCGCGGCTAATATTACCAATGGCGGCGTAAACAGCCATGTAGTCTCCCTGCCGAAAATTGTGGATGCTTTCTGCAGTCCAAAATCCAAGAAAGACATTGCTTGCCACTAGAGGAACCATTAGCATCAACACGTTTGCTATCTTGAGGCTGTAACATACCTTGCAAGCCCTGCGAGAGCGTCAACAAGAGTAAGATAATAGGCGCCCAGATATGGCCTCCAGCATAGTGTAAATAATCTCCATAAACCTTCCATGTAATGGAACCGGTATTTCGTTCCTCGGCCTGCATGAGCGTTGTTGTACCTTTCTTGCTATCCTGCCCTAGATTTTCCTCGGCATTCCCTTTTTCTGCTTTTTTGGAGTCCTTTTCATTTGTGTCGGTTTCCAGGCTACCGTATTCTTCCATTAAGCGGGAAAAGACGACGCTGTCATTCATGAGACTCTACAGGTGGGTCAGACTAATGCAACAATGTACGGTGGAATGACTGACATCGTACGTTCCCTGCTCGGTGATGACACCGTTGTCCATAACGTAGATATAATCCGTCCTCTCGAGAACGTGCAAGGCGTGGGTGACAAGAATCCTCGTGCGATTGGCAAGCGGGCCATTCAAAATGCATTGCTCGAGAATCGCTTGGCCGACGTATGCATCAACAGCGGATAGAGGGTCATCGAGAAGGACGATATCACATGTCGAATAGGCAGCACGGGCGAGGGAAACGCGGGCCTAGCACGACGATCAGTATTCACAGATGACAATCATGTTTAACGAAACTACCTTTTGACCACCTGTAAAAGATGTTGAGACGAATGAAAGTTTTAGAGGCTAAAAACACTCACCACTCAAATTGATACCCTTCTCACCAATCTCAGTGCGCTCGCCATTAGGAAGAACTTCGAGGTCACGTTCTAAGTTACATGTTCGAATGACTTCGCGGAACCTAACAGCATGGGTCAGAAGGTGGGCAAATGTTTCAATAATGTGACCGAAGCACCTTTCTTCGTCGTCTTCCTGCCCAAACAACACATTGTCCCGCAACGTCGCATTCCGTATCCACGCTACTTGGGGAACATAGGCGACATCGCCTCCAAACGTGATCTGTTCCGTGTTCTAAATAAGGAGACTGACAACGAATGGTTGTATCCTTACATCACCCCTAGTTTTTCTCATCTCTCCGATTAGACCTTGAAGAAGAGAGCTCTAAAAAGTTAAATGAGCTTAAACAGTGGGAAAACAAGCCATGAAATATCGTACCTTTCCCGAACCGACTCTGCCAACGATGGCAACGAACGAACCCTTCGGCACATGGAACTTCAGGCCCTTGAGTTCAAACGGCTTCTCCTCCTCCTTAGTCCCCTCCGATTCCAACGTACTTGGTGCCTCAGAGTCGGAATTAACGGTCGTCGGTAAAATTGGTCCATCTTTCTCAGACTTCTTCGATGTCGGCGTCCTCTTCTCCGTATTTTCCTTGCTCTTTTTCTTCCCTTTTCCACCAGCCTTATTCAACGCTGCATTTCCTTCCAATTTACCCGCAGTCTCCCACGTGAAATCAGCATCGACGGAAACCGCGGTCTTTTGTTCATAGTCGATGAGGTATGCGTCGTCTAGTTCTTCGGAGAGCAGGAACTTGGATATACGTCCGAGAGCGACTAGGGCATCGGCGAAGATTGATAGCACGAAAGGGAGGAAGGCCAGGGGCATGCGGATGATCTATGGAGGGTTGGGCATCAGAAGGAGGAGTAATTGCATTTCAAAACATACATTGAAGAGTTGAAGAGACGTGAATATAATAGCGACATTAAGGTCGTGACCACTGAGAGCATAGGTGATCTATAACAAATGGAAAGTGAATCGATCAGCCTCCTTCATCATACACAGACAAAAGAGTAGGACCAGACGTACAAAGGATAGAACAGATGCAAGCATCGGGATAAACGTGATCGAGGCGATCAAGAATGACCGTGCAACCCTAAGTTACAACGAATTTCAGATAACTGCGCCATCCACAGGTGAACCAAGCAATCATGTACGCAGTTTTCTTGATTGCCCTAATTTCACGCGCCCTCAGCTCCCCCAGACGGTCGATGTAGAAATTTTCCCAAGCATAAAATTTGATGAGGCGAATACCTTGTAAAACCTGGTAACAATAACGTCAATTATGCCTGGTTTATGGAAGGGAGAAGACACTTACCTCAGTCGTGAGCCGAATGCGCTTGTCCGTGAAGCCTACACCTTTCTTGCGCTGGTTGAACATTATCTTAACTAGTCCGAATTGAATCGGAAACGCGAGGAGAAAAACCTGTGTCAAATGAGCTTAATAGTGATTCCTTCTAAATATATTTGAAAATAAACTTACACCAAGACCGACAAGGGCTGAATAACCGAGCTATGTCACATAGCTTATTAGACTTCGTGGGTAGAGGGATATATTCTATGTAAGCAGGCGTACATTGCCAAGAAGGAGTCCGACTCCGACGATAATTTGAATAGGAGCAACCCAAAGACTGGGGATCATGGATCAAAGGAGAGCAATGGAACGAACTCAACGCGACTTACTTGTGTCCAAAGGTAGTGAAACGATCCAACCTAGTAGCGTCCGTGGATATCATTGTTGTAATTTGACCTACGCTATGCTCGAGTTTGGCGCGGCCGGACATGCGTAATGATTTTCGAAAGATGGTGCCTATGAGCTGCAGAAAAAAGTTAGAGGGAAGACTACCTGCATAGAGAAATGAATTTGACGAACACTGGTTCGTATGAGCAGACCTGTTGTCTGACCCACTGCGGTTTTGTCATTAATGAAGCTCTATCAGCGGAATACGCAGGAAAGCTCACCTTGGTAGTAATGATTGGTGAACTGCATTGTATGTCAGCTATGAAAACAAGTTGAAGATGCAGAGAGCATATCACACCAAACTTGCACTCTCTGACGAGCAACAATTAAACACTATACTGGTAAAAGCGAGCAACGAAACATACCTTGCATCACAAACAAGGCGAAAGCAAGCCCAATACCATAACCAATCCCTTGTGGTTGTTTCATGACCCCAGCAGCCTTTTCTTCCTCAGAAAGGCGGTAGTAAACATATGAATTCGTGAGCCAGGTAAGTAATATTTTTGATACTAGAGGGGTAGTCGTTTTCAGGGTATCTAGAATCTCCAATCGTCAGCACTCAGGATCGATGCCTGATATGATAGAATGGCGTACCAGCTGCCAACTGGAAGAACCCGGTCACCCAGATGCGGAACATGAAAGTTCTAAGCAGCGCGAGAAAGAGATTCGAGTCGTACTTTGGTGCCTTCGTTTTGGTTGTCGGTTTCGATGGTGATGGCTTTTCATCGTTGTCACTTTTTTCCTCGCCAGACTCTGACTGCGAAAAAGTATCTTGACGCATCGAACGCGGACGTTTCTCGGGCTCGCATCGTGAGTAGAATTGTGCTTCGAGAGCATCGGTTACGGCGGGAGTCAAGTGAACTTGGGGAAGTTCCCACAAGTCTGTATGTACGAAGTGTAATCAATAAACAATGACTATCTCCTTGTCACTTTCACGCACCGTCCCTTTCAATTGGCCGCGAAAAGCCTACGTCCAGGAATGGCATAAGCCATTGAAAGACAACCCTCGAAGGATAACTGTAAGAATAATCAGGATGTTGGTACCGGGTAAATACAGAATATAATACGTACGAAGCACTGGCTTCTGGGAGTACCTTGCCTTTGCCAAAGGCTGGAGGGGCTGGTGAAAGCCGAAAAGGATTTGGTAGCCGCATAGAGGGCCAAAGAGTAAAGGAGCGTGGTGTAAATGGTTGAATTGGTATATGCTGTAAAGGACGCGCATTGCTGGTCGCGTAATTCAATCGGCCGGAAAAATACGCGGCACCGCAGCTTGCGCAAGTTGTTGAAAGATCTAGAAGGGCTTGTTCCTGATTGGCTCAATCTATCGGTTGTCATCCCGCTCACGTAAACACATATGAAAAATAGGCGCCAGTAACTTGGCGCCGATGTTTGATTGTGGTCTGACATTTCCAAGATAGCGTTGTCAAAATAGTGATATGAGGATTGGGAAACCATCTGGTTTTGTCGCTGATAGACATGGAGAACATGCCATATTTATCTTTCCTAGAGGACGAATGGTGAGCTTCGGTTGCAGTACTGTAGGATATTCTGAGCTTTGAAAGGTCACATTCAGTAGGAGAAAACGGCAGGAAACCATGGTCAGAGAATTGAAAAGGTGATAACGAAAAACGTTCCTTGGGGCAAATTTCACTTCATCTATGATGGTACTTATGGTGAGCTTTGGTTCAAGACGTGTCGCGCATTCTATTTTCGAGGCACACAGTGCAGGTTCATACATGATAAAGATTTCATACCCTAGCTACAGTCCAACGGGATTCAATCTGTTTTGGGTCATATTTTGTTGAAAGGATACGTGGCTATATCCCATCATATACGGTCAAAGGACTAGGCTCAGAACATAATTAACTTACCGAGAGTTGGGCTTATATGTGGGTTGTTGAATATGCATACGACGCGCTCCAGCGCCGTAATGTACGGTCAATCTGTAGTCGGATCCAGACTACTCTTGAGAAACGATTCGAGGTTGCGAGGCCATACTCCAGGAAAGGTGCCGGCAGAATTGAATTGAATCCACATCGATTAAGGAAATATTTAGCGTATTATGAGGAAGTTTTCATATGTGACGTCGGAATGGCAGAATTGAAGAGGTAGGTCAGTAATCATGATGTCTGTAAGAGTCGGAGGGGATCACAAGATGCAGAATGCGTCAATGCCTACTAAAAATAAGCATATTAGATTGGAATGGTATGGTTCACAGCCAACCTTGTTGAGGTAGCGTTCCAACACTACAACACTGGTAAAATTCAGCGGTGCATGACAATCTTGCCAGAAGGGGTGGCAGATAGTACCTCCACCTACAGAACCAACACCAGCATTTGGAGGGACCGGACAAGAACAAAGCCAAGAGATAGTTTCAGTAACTTTTGCGACGGCGGTGTTGACACGATCATATTTATCTTTGACTGATTCCCCGGCGTCTATCCATTTTCCAAGAGGCAGGCGAAGGAATGTACTCCATCACCAGATAAGTCATGGCCCACGGGTCCTCAATTCCTCCAGAACTCTAAAATATTCAATGAGCTTAGGTATGTAGATAGATAATCGAGGGATTCAGATTCGCCTTCGAGGCGCGATCGATTGTATTTGACGAAATACGGAGGGTGTTTTTCGTCACTAAGCAAGACGTTAAAATGACGCTGCAATGTGTGATGGTGTGAACGCGACACAGAAATTATATTCTGCTTCAGCTATTCGGCAACATTACTGAACCTATGTGAAAGGAAAGTGTTTTCAGCATTCATCGACGGTGCTAGCCAATGGAGGAGTCACCGAGCAATTTTCCTGTAGACTCTAGAGAGAGAACCCATTCAGACTCCGACACAGGACAATGAGCACTCTCTTCCAATTTACCGGCAATTCGCGGGGGGTTTCTTACCAGCGTTCATGGTTGGTGACGTTCACGACAGCGAGAGGAAAAATAAACTCAATCTATTCAGCTGTATTGGAGATTGTGGGAATCGAACCCACGGCCTCATGCAATCTCAATGTATGCGAAGCAAGCGCTCTACCCCTGAGCTAAATCCCCAACATTGGGAGTTGGCCAAGTTCAAGTCAATAGAGATATTCGTAAAAGTAAGAATTATCTGAAGTTTGGTGCCGGTGAATATCCATTACAAGGGCACTTGAGTAGTAAATCTGTGCATAGCTACGACCATATTTCTCTTAGATATCCTTTAATACTTCAGGGATTTAAGAATGTCTAACCTAAAGTGAGGCGACGGCAGGCAAACATGGAGGACAGTGAGTAACGGGAGATACATAACATTTCTACTTCAGCGTGCTTGCAGGCTCCAGGTATATACCTCCTCTATCCTACGTGTCTAGAATAGATGCCTTGAAGCGCCACAGGACCACCAGGAAACAAAGGATAAATCGTCCCGCCCAGCATTCGAACGAAAGCGGGAGTTGTATAAGCAGAAACCCTATCCGCTTCCACCATAAACATAAGGTAGCTTGGCAGACATGACAAGCGTCCTGACGATATACTTGGCAGCCAAGACACCGACGGTGCGCCGCATCGGAGACGGCATGTCTCTCCGTCGTGCGGGAATTTCGATTAAGAGAGCGAAATGTGGCGCCATGGTATCACAGGGTATCACCTAGCAAAAGGAACCTGGAACTGGCGCGGAACTTGGAAGGCTCACGGAATGCGTCGCCGCCTCGAACGGTTGGATCCTCAGGTCACTGGCGATCCTATGCGGATCTGAGAGACAGCGGGGAATGAGTGGCATCGAGGAGTATTGTAACACCGATTGTTCATCTCATGTCCGCCCCATATTAACCAGCGCTATTGTGGTGGGTGGTGTACGGCAGCAGAACCCAGCTGAGAACCACAATGTGATAACTATATGCATCAGGGTGATGAAATCCAGATATGAGTCAAGAGAGTAAGTAGAATTCGAAATCCTGCGTCTCATACGCCTTGAGAGAGCATTCAGCCAGAGCCTAGTGTCGCTTGAAGGACTAAAGACCTCAAACTTCAGTGTTCCTACAGTACCGTCAGAATTCACACAGACACTGGAAAAATGGTTCATAATCGCGAAGTTCTTCCGATCCTTGCAACCAACTGTTGATCTTGTTGCCACTATAAACGTGTCATACACACGCATCGTGACAGTTAGATTGCGGTGAACTTGCCTCGACTTTTTGCCATCCAATTCGAGCGATTCATGAGCAAGTCTTTGCCCCCATTTTCCAAATCTTTTGAACTGCCCAGATATCGACGTTATCGAAGCGAGCACGCCCCAGGGTAGTCGCGCCAATCGAGTTCAATCGACCCTTTCGAGGCTAGTGATGCATTGATGCCTAACGATCAGGGGACTCAGGGTAACCTCAGGGAAAGTAAGTTAAAAGTTTTTTACGAGAATTTATGACATAGAACATAGATATAGGTGCCACATTTCTTACGCGATTATTTTTCCTGTTACGAGTCAGTCGGCCACAGGGGCCTTGGTGAGAGACAGCAAGTCTTAAATAAGTGTATACTTAAAGTTTTCACTAAGACTTGCTCAGCAAACGTACATGGACTAGAATCTACTAGAAATTGCGTCAGCATTGCGTCGGGGTATCATGAATCAATGTCGAACAGATACGTGAAGACGAATTGTGGCTCCGCACAGCTTTCGTGGGAGACAGGACCTCGAAATAGCTATCCTGCGGTAGGTCCGGACGTGCACTTTACGCGGGCCCCTTCATGCCCATGCCAGTTCCATGCCCTTTGCCCAAGGCCAAGCGTCGGCTCCGGGTTTCCCGTCGGACGGTCGGAATGCCAGTCCAAAACTTCTGCGACTTCAATTCCGTATCTGCCTTGCAGACGTCGCCGCATGTTGGTACTGTGGCCCTGCGACCGGATGCCACGGCATCGTCTCTCGTGTGTAGGATAACTCCTACTAGTGTTATCACTTCGGGAGAATACAATTCCTGAACGTGTTAGTGTTTGTACACATACATACTTATCAGGACATCGAGAGATTGATAGAACCTGTGGCTTGAAGGTGTCACTTGGCGCGCTGTACTTTGATTAAGCGTATAACGGGACATGCATGTACCCTATTATGCAAATCATGTAATCAGTCGACTTCTGCGAGAACAACAGCTATGTAACTAGCCTTCGTTGAGATAAGAAGGGAAGTGAGTCGCGCGTTGTCGTTGGCGACTCAATGCTGCCATTGGGAAGAAACGCGTCTGAGGCACTGTGGCGCCGAATCCGCCTAGAGACTTTGATCACGAGAGATAAGACTTGAATCAGCCTCGTGGATGCAGCGTGGCCATTCTCGCTCAAGATAGCATTGTAGACGCGCCCTCTGCCCAGGACATGAGTGCCCGCCCTCAGTGAGGTCATCTGCTGCGAGCCTGGCTTCTATGTCCCGAGTCGCAAGACCTCGTTGAATGGAGCGTCCAAGAATTCATTATCTTGCCAGGAGTTTCGATGGTGTTCCCATAGAAAATCATGACAGAGTTTTGCGCAATCTAAGCGATGTTCGACAGATGCTCTCATCGCAATGACTGCTATGTCGTGCGCTTGTTGTGCAGGGCAGAAATGAGATCAGGGTTCACCAGATCGGGGCAGGCATCGAAGTCGAAACGTGGTCTTCATCGATTTTCAGTGAAGCACGAGATTGACAAAGATGATCTAAGTAAAGCAACTATTTCAAATTGAAAAGTCACTCTTACCAGCTCGATGTCATATACAATGATTATCGATGAGTGGTGATAAATGTGCAGTCGAGGTGAGGTGCATTTCGTCACAAGAAAAGAAGCAGAAGGGGGTATTTCGATGAGAATTGTGTCATAACGTGCCTTGACGGCTCTTACAGAGGAAGAGCCGAATGTATTCGGGACGAATCAGCCTGTCCTCGCGCATCCAGTGTGGAATCTAGTTGAACCCGTGCCAAAAGAAAAACAAAAGAGCCACTTCCAAATTTTACACGGAGAAAGACATATCGGGATGTTTGTCAGGGTCAATTAATCCGTTCCGCGGCTTATGTCCTGAGCCTTGATAGTCATTCCTGTGGCTCAACTGCGAGTCATTTCGATAACCCTCGGTGAGCTGCTGGGCATACGCGGTGATGGGAGGAAAATTCACAAGCTTTACCACCGAGCCCCCACTGTTTCGCCGAAAATTGGTATAAATTTGGGTTCCTATGAGAGCGCATCACAAAGACGTTCGGGCTGTTCCTGAGAGAATACTGTATTGGGACATCTCAAACGATCAGAAATGATTCGAGCTCATCGAAACACGAGGGTTGTTTGGCGGCCCCCTAACCCTAATTCAAGAATAAGGTCGGTGAAGGACTCGGACATGGTCATACAAAATGCTATGGGGTGCACGGTGAAAAATTGCATCGTGCATAGAAGGTCCGAGATGAATCTGGGTGGACCGTGTCCCGAAAGCTGGGAGAAAGGGATTAAAACCGCATGTATGAATGAAGTTGTTTTGTTTGTAATCCGCTATACAGGTATTACCATATATGGGTTTAAAGCCATTGTGCTATATATCCATGATCGTTTCAAGCGAATTTTTTCCCCTTCGCCCTGTTCACTTTCTCTTCTCTTCCACCACCCTAGAGGTGCTTTCAACTGGCTGGTCTAATGCTAACTCTTACTCCCGGATCTGCTTGCGACGTGTGCGCTGAGGAGTATGGCCAGACGTGCCATCCTCACTCGATTCCCTGTGGTCCGTACAAATTTCGCTTCAGGACCTTGTGAAAATTTCTTATTCTGCTTTTTTTCCCTTGAAAAAACAGGACACGTTCTATGCTCGAGTTGCTGCAGTACCATAGTTGAAAAGACGCCCTCTCGCCTCGCTCCTGTCTGTCCCTTCTGCCGGGAAACTTTCACCCATGACACCATTCGAATCATAAGAATGGACTTTAATTCGTCTAGTGGGTGGAATACACCGCGGCGAGTGCCCACGAACAATATCGAAGCAAGTCAAGCGGACTTCACTTCCCTGTGGGCGCGCAAGGCGGATCGATTTTCCAGGTCACGGAACCCAGAAGCTCAGAGGCTTGAGGACAAAGTGGCGAAGGTCGCCGCTAAAAAATGTTCAGTGGAGGAGGTGTCTCTCCTCCACAGAGAACTCGAGGAATGGCTGAAGACGTCTGAGGAAGGCTCTGACCAGGTAGATCTCGCTTATCTTTATTGTTTACAATGCGCCGCTCACATGTGCCTTAGACTGCGCTTCTCCTCAGCGCCGCGCTTTTGCGTGCCATCCTTATGAATCACCTTACGAATATCGAAGTCAATCGAAATTTGAAGGACAACCAAAACAACCTGAAGTCGAAGGTTGAGGAACTACAGATAAACAATGAAAAAATGGATTCAGAGTTACGAAAGTGCGTCCATTCTACCATCGTAAACTTTCATTTTTTGACCGTTGATATTCTTTGACTCATCAGATTAGTGAGTCATTGTTGTCATCTTGATGTCATTTTTTTATTAAATTATCATTGACAGCGCCAACAATATGCAACTAAGGCGCAAGACTACCAGACGGTCTGGACGGAGCTCAATCGACTAAAAGGCACCCTTGGCATTCCTGTGGACGCTCGTCAATCAGCTACATCGCCAACGCCACCGCCCACATCTCCCACTCCTCACACTTCACCGTCGTCTCAGTCGCCACTTTCTTCACGATTTACCTCCATGCATCAGAGGTCAGCCTCGATGTCTTCACGACCTACCACGCCCGCTACGCCTACACCATCACGAACCTATACTCCTGCACCTCCTCTTCCCAGGATGCAAACACCTGCTCCCCCTCTCTCCAGGGCACAAACCCCCCTGGCTCGAGCATATACTCCTGCCCCAGCTACCTTGCGCTCAATGACTCAGACACCCAGCCTAATGCGGCACACTACACCAGCGCCACCCCCCGTTCCCACAAAACCCCGCAGACTGTCGACACCGTCTCCCCCAAAAATGATGCGTTCTACGTCAGAGGAGAAGGGAGAATACCCTCAAATCTGGATGCCTCCTTCAGCCTCCGAGGCTCCCTTCCCGGCGCGTGCACCCTCCCGAAGTGCCACCAGAACACCATACACCACCGCTTCCTCGCGGTATTCACCTGCCGTTGCCCGTTAACCATTTGTGCTTCTTTTAAATTTTATTGGAACACTTTCGACTTTTTCGTGCATGTATCTTATTAGCATACGTATCACTTTTCCCTTCTCTGCATCTTCCTTGACTGGATACCCTGGATTCCTGTCCCCTTTCGTGTACATAGCTTATACCCTTCCCATTCCTGAAGTACCCTTCGCCACCTTCTTTTCTGTTGCCACTCTTTAGTTACTTTATGGAGAGCTTGCTTTCCCGCCGTGTTATCGCTATCTTTTTTTTTATCTCGACCATAGAAGCTGAACATTAATTTGCCTCAGCACCCATTCTTGTAGCATTTGAACTGAATCTCTTAGTCTGCCTCGCTATACCTTGTTTATCCGCTGCTTATACCTTCGCCGTAATTACACTTCGTATAATGTTATCGTTTTTACTTTTTAGAGACAACACCCGCCGTAGCGTGAAAGCCTCGTGTAAACCATGTGTTCGTGTATTCTGCCGTCCTTCCGGATACCAACCGTCGTACACGCCCAGAGATATAACCCTGTAAAATTACTCTGTTTAGCTTTTCGCACTCACACGGGTGAAAACATACCCAACGGTCTCGTTTGCCTACATATATGTTTCAGTATTTCCGCTGAGTAGTACAAGCGAGATAGATATCAAACCCTTTACCTGCCGTGCTGGAGGGAGTATTGGAGATCTAAACCAAATAAGCGGTGGACCATGGCTTTGTATCCAGTTATCGACACGGCATGCGCGGAAGGGCAGGGGTTCTTGAGGTAGAGAATGTGGGGGGAGACACTTTCATAGATCGAGGAGAACGAGATAGCCTATTTGGCTCTTGAAACGTCATGCGAGGCGAGGTGGGGGGAGTCATGCACATGGATTCCAGTTGAGGTGCGCATGTCCAATGCCCGAAAAGTCTCCTGCGTACGCATCCATAAGGACAGGGGCTCAGAATCTCGGGTCGGCACCAGTAATCCGACAAAGAAGTGACGGCATGCCAATTTTCCGACGCAATAACATGCTCCAACCTTGCGAATCTGAAGCCACAAGTAAGATGAGAACTCCTACTGGGCAAAATACATAGTCCCATGTAGTACCCAGGGAAACTGCAGTTATTATAGGCAATAACTTCAAGCGACCTTGCCACCCTTTTGGCACAGCCGTTCCCTGCACTTTAATGTGCTTCGCCTCAGGCCTGCCATACCATAGGAGCTAGTCATGGTCACAAGGACATGGAAAAGCTGAGAAGAGATTCATATAATAACGGCACCTTTTGAGGACATGAATGATGACTAGCGCTCTTCGGGATGGCTGGACCGAAAGATTTGCATAATAACATCACTAGAGTCAAATAATTGCAGAACAAGAAACCAGTCGAGTGATGAGCTCGTAGGCCACCGAGCCAATGGGGGGTAGGAGAAGGAGAAGACACGACCAACGGTCGCCAGTCGTCTTACTCGAGTAAGTCCGAGAACTTGACTGAAGACAAAGCGTTAGGATCGCGAGCATGGACACCAGCCTCAAGCAACGAGGGCTCATCCGCGGTAGCAGCGCAGCACCAGAGTAAAGAGGGTCTGACAGTGACACATAGCCGGAAAATCCTCAAGATTGAGAGTGAAAGTTAGGACCAGATTCAACGTGGCTGTAAATGGTGACGTGTCTTAGCAGACAATTAATGTGAATATTTCACACGGGTATCTTCATGATCGCGTCGATCCCACGAGGCGAACTCCAAGGGCAAGGCACAGAAACAATGAATTCTGAATGGCATTTGGCACGAATGACGGAACAACATTCAACGGAATGAAATTCCTACATACGTATTGCGATGATAAGATAATCGCTAACCTTATGATCCATTCAATCTCAATACGTATGTATGCCTAAATGTTACAACGTTACACATGAACATAGTTGACAACGACCTATTTACATAGTTAAAGAAGGGTACGAAGAACTGTTCCAGAATCTCTATCCCAGAAATCCGAACATGTCCGATATTGAGCTGTGTTGCATCACTGCGAGATGTTTCCGAACTAGGGACAGATGTCTCTGACGCGCAAAAGCCTGAAGTTCTGGGGATAGTGAGTCATGGTAACTTCCTAGGAACTTTCCATAGGAAGCGCATGCCTAGGTATGGAATATTTCAGCTCGGACGATTTGAAGTGGTCAAGGTGCTCACATATTGGCACATGAGTGCAGCTCCCAATTCAACGGTACTCTGGCCTCGAGTTTGCAAAACCTCTACTAGATTTTCAAGGTGAATGATGGCGTCTTCAACTTCACCACATTGTAAACACATTTCGGTCAGCATAACAGGCGCAATTGAAGAATCCGGCTCGGCAAGAAATGCCCTTAAATAGCAACTCTTTGCGCTTTCGATGTCATTTTTCCACCAGAAAACAGCTCGACCCTTGTTGATGAAGGGAATGATATCTGGTATTTCCTTCTGATCCTCTAGGTCACAAGCTTGTTGCAGTACATCGACAGCTAGCTCATACTGTTGTTGAGCGAGCAAGAATTCCCCACTTGGGCGTGAAAATTAGTGGGGGACACAAAGTCGTAATCAAGAAAGGCAGTTACTAGTATTTAAATAACTCATTTCGTGTGGAAAAGAGTTCAAAAATGCGCCTGAATGTGGTCTGAGCATTTTCTTGGTTGCCAGCTTTAAGTTGCGCAATTGCAAGTTCTTTGTGGGATAAAATAAATTGACCATCCAGACGTATTGAATGGAAAAAGTCTTCGACTGCTAGTTCATAGGAGCTGTTTTCAAGATAGGCTATTGCAAAAATCCGCTTCAGAACTGCTAAACACACAATACAATACAAAGGTGTTATACCTTCTCCTCGATGGTGATAGATGTCTGGATCATGCTCATTGAAGATGATAGCATCTTCAAGACACTTGAACGCTTCAAGTTCATTACCTTGATCGAAGTATATCCTTGCTAGTTTCACGAAGTTCTGTGTGTATGTGGGGAGAATGGCAATGGAAGAGAGTAGGTCCTCTTTTGCCCCAGAAAGATCGCCTTGAAGATACCTGTATATGGCGTGGACACATGTGCATGAAGAAACAAATTAAACATGACAATACCCACTTAAACGTCCCGCGAAGGTTCCGAGCTGCTGCACGGCCTGTACGCCAGGTTATCGAAAGTCCTTGATCCATCGCTCTATTGACTAACGTCACTGCAGTCGCATAATTGGCCATGTCAAGCGCCCGAAAAGCCGAAAAGAGTGTTGTGTCACCAGATGTAAGGTGAGCAGGAGGCACTAAGCTTGGTTCTGCAACTTTTCGGTCAGCCATAGAAATCAGATGAAAGCAACGGGGACATACGACTTCTAAATCTTGCGAAGTAAGCAGACACAAAACTGGGCGACGGTAATGTTGCTTCCTGAATATCTGGCAAAGACTGAGACAGATATGAAGCAAAGAATCGCGCTGAAGAGTATGCGTACCTCAATGATCTCGGTAGTCTTGTTCGAGGCAAGTCTTTCAAGAACACGGTTGATAGAGTCTAAAGCGCTCGTGGTCGTGCTTTCGTCCAGGGAAGCTGTAGTTATGAAGTCTAAACCGTTTATTCACGAGGCTAAGCCATCAAACATCGTGGGGAGTGCCATTCACAAACCGTCTAAAGCCTCGTTATCGCGTCCAAGAGCCTCAAAAGCCATCCCACGGCGATTGATCGCCTTCACATACTTCGCATCGAGATTGATGGCCCGAGTGCAATCCTCTATGGCTAGTTGGGGAGAAAACTCCAAGTAACCTGAAGAGAATCTATAAATTAAGTGTCCTGATAGCTTTTGTACATAGCAACTCACACGCAGCACGATTGGCGTATAGTTTAGGATCAGGCTTTGGGGCTATCTCAATTGCACGAGAGTAGAGGGTATTTGCCAAATTGAACCCATTGTTTCTGAAGGCCCTGTTACCCTCGTCCTTAAAGGCTAACGATAGTCGTTCACGATGCTTGACAATGGAGAATATGTTCAATGATGAGGGGGGAAGATTCAAAGATTAAAATACTTACATGATCTGTTAACTCTGAGCCTGATTTACGATAAACAGATGTTTCCACTTTCAAAGATGCGACCTGTCTGACGTTAAGGTCAGTAGAGCCCTTAATCTGGACTGACATACAACATACGACTCAATTTCTTTTAGCATAGACGATAGGCTTTCCTGAACAGCCAGTGCCTCATCTTTGTAGGATCTTTGCATCGCTCGTTCGACATCTAGCTCATGCTTCAATTGATTTTGGGCGCGAAGAATCTCTAGAATCTTAGCCAGAAGTTCATGCTAATGTTTACCCAGCGTCATGATGGAAAGGATGCCCGAGGTTTGACGCATGCTCACCGTACCACCATTGCTAAGCCACTCTTCCACTTCCATGACAAGCTCAATTCGCTCCTGCTCTCCGAGTTCAAGGTTCCATGACACAACAAGCTTCTGCAACAGTCCAAGTCCTGCTTGATCAACACTATCTGTGTCCTTATTCTCTACGATAATCTTAACGGCACGACGACGGATGAAAGGTTCCCTGCACATGGGACATGAACTGGGGTTCATCCCAAGAAGACACCTGCCACACACATTTAGGTCGAAACCCTTTAGAAGAAAACAATAACGTACTCTTTGCAGAAGACATGGCCGCATGGTATAGCGAAAGGTGGGCGAGACTCATGAGCTGTGAACGTCTCGAAACATATATCGCAGGAGCTTGAAGGGTCGAGTACTAAAGGCATGCTTCACACTATGAATGACTGGTCTCTGCGCAGCTCTGAAAGTTGGGCGCCAATTTACATAGACAGCAGAGACACAGCCAGACAGCGCCCTGTTAGCAGAGCCCTTTTATTGTGATGCGATAGAAGAGGTTGATCCGTTCGTGTTAAGGGCGGTACCAGGTGACTTCACACAATTGGATCGGAGATTAGATTGCTTTGAAGCACCGCAGTTCGACGTCCTGTAAACAATGAATTGACCAATACCAAACTCGAGACGTGGGCAGAACCCTTCTAATATCCATGACTCTGGTGCTTCACCTTTCGAGCCAATGCGACGTCTGCTTCGAGGGATTTGAATCAAAAAATAATGGCTCTCGCATCCCTTGTGCTATTCCATGTGGCCACATCTTCTGTCAAAGGTAAGCTAATTCAATTCCTGCTACTAGTAGTGCGAATAGAAAATTACCAATATGACACTGTCATCCTAATAGTTGTCTTTCTAAACTAGCCTTGAAATGCCCGCTGTGTCGTATTCCGTTCCTCCGAGAGCGCGTCGTCAGACTGGTCACTACAAGTGATACAGAGCTTCCACGAGGCACTCGGGATGCACCGATGGAAAGACGACGAGACACTCAAAGCAGAGTATGGGTTTTTTCTTAATCTTGTTTTGTCAGTTTTTCAGAGGTTCATAGCGTATGGTAAAATCGAAGCCTTTATCGTTGTGGCTGTTGCCGGCCGCCATCGTTTGCGTCTGGGTATGTTGGTATCTCATCAAGCCCCCTTCTACCACTCCGAGATTCGCAATCAATTTAAATGCACGTCTGTCATACGTTTGTATTGGTGGTCGCTGTTGGGGGTTTGCAGATCAGATGTATTTTTCCCATTGAAGCTTTCATCCTATTGCTTTTTATCTCACTATGTAGAATCACGCAGAACGAACGAACTTCTTAGATCCACTGTGACAGGATATAATGGTGCGTAGGCTGGGAAGAATTTACAATGGCACCTCTTTTTTGTATCTTTCAGGCGCTAAGGAGTTCGCTCTCATCTCACGTTAATACAGTGCTATCATGACTGTTACATACAAGATCCAAAAACAAATGATCATTCAAGCAGGCAATCAAGGCAAAAGTTCAAACGCTGAAGGCCTTCGAAGGTCCTCAACATATAACAGACTTTCTTGTGTGAAAGATGAGCTTAAAGAGCAGGGTCGTTTCTTGATCAAAGGTTGACAGCTCCGGACCGCGCATGCGGGGCACGTTGCATACATCATAAATTGAAATTCGTCTTCAGCTGTCGCTTTGCTGATCTGAACGCTCTTCATGCCACTTTACATACGCCCAGGCAGTCTTTGTGATGTATGCTTCCATGAATACGTCCCCGACGGTCCACACGCACCGTACAGCATCGATTGCGGGCACATCTTCTGCATAACGTATGCCTCAGTGCCTGATTCTACAATGCCACGCCATTGCTGATGTTCGCGTTTTCCAGATGCCTTGAAAAACTTTCAGGAACCGACAGTCTTTGTCCTATGTGCAGGTCAAAATTTAACCCCGCGCGCATGTACAAGATCATCTGTTCAGATGCCATTACCGTCGCACTCGACAAACTTGCTCAATTTAAAACCGATGAACTTGAAGTGACGGAACCCGAATCTGAAGATCCTGAGCCACGTCAGGGTTTTGATTGGAGAAGACTGATTCCAGCATTTTGGTTAGGAAAGGTTACGAGTGTGGCACGCTCGATGTCAACGAAGAAAGTCATTCCGTACTTGGGTATCTTGGCAGCAGTTTCGATAGGAGGATATATTGGCATACGATGCTATACTACGTCTACAACTTTCTGGAGATTTGTTTGATACAAGTTATAGACTTCCAGACGTAAATTGTTACCGCATCCTGCCGGCAGATATGTTTATCATGTACATCCATCGTAAGGAAATGGCACAATCAATCGACTCATCTAGTGTTCTTTGTTCTTCGAAAAGCATGTTAGAATTTTACTTGAAAACTTGGAAACTCGACACGAGTTTTCACCTTTTATGGCTTACCGGCCTTACCCTTCGACCGATATTTCATCAAGTCCCAAAAAGGCTTGTCCAGGGAAGTGAGGCTCAAACTCGGAAGCCGGTACGGATTCCCTCGACTTGTGGCGCGCCATATGCTCAGGTCAGTTTCCAAATCACTGAATTGAGTCTTATCGATCGACGGAGATTCTCAAGTAAAATCCATCATTACTGCGGTAAAGCAGGAAGTATGAAAATAAACAGTGTGTGAAGGGTATCATAATATACACGACCAGAAAACTATTTACAAATTATATGTGGCCCGCTCGTGGCAACATTAGAATATACACGAGTCCAAACAGACATCCATTAAGGAAACTTGAGGCATCGAGGCAAGATCCTACTGTCGGTTTCCTCCGCTGAATGCATGTAAAATTGATCTCGAAGGCGTAACTGGCGTAGGTGCTGAGATATACGGTTCCCGGGACGATAATATATCCAAACCCAAAGCATTTGCTACTGAAGGGACTGGGGAGAGGTCACTAGTAGACAGACGTGAGGCACGAGGAGGCGATGCCACGGAGGAGCGGCTGGAATGAGAGTGAACGCTGGATCGGTTGGACTCTGTAGCCGCACGATACCTGGACTCTGGAGCGGCTGAGGGGGGCGCAGCGGTCATATGATGCTGATTGTTATCGCGATTGCGACGATTCGACTGAGTGGTACTGGAAGCATTCCAATCCATGTTCCGCGAAGATGTAGATAATGGTAACGAGATCTCAGACGAAGTTGCGGACTCCAGTGATCTCGGCAGGATGCGCGGGGTGTTCAGGGCGTCATTCCTGTGATTTTCAGTATGTGTACCACCCTCGTGATTGATCTGAGGACTTGAAAATGGCGCTACGTCGGAGAGCATCGATGATCGCTGAGACGACATGCCGGAGTTGTTCGATCCGTTATCAAACATGTCGAGAGTTCTTGACAATCCCAAGTCACGGACGCTATGTATATTGTAGGCAGCTATGAATGGAGCCGGTCTAGGAGAATCTGACTGTTCAACAGTACCCCAGGATGACCACGACAGCCGGTTGTCCGCGGGTGGTAATTGCAGTGTAGCGGAATGTACAGAGAGGGATGCGTCTGAACGAGGCAGTGTGTCCACAGTTCCCCATGAGTTGCGGCTAATCCGGCTTGCAGGGGTATGCATTTCAAGTACATTTGAAACCCCAGGCTGAACAGGAACAGAAGCAGCGCTGAACGCGGATCGGCGGCGAAGGCTTGAATCTTGGCTAGATGGCGTGAAGGTCCCCGACTGTGGTGGCACGGGCTGGGATGATAAGTTGCGTGCCCTAGTTCTCGACGCATCTGAGCCACGGGCGGTTTGTGATGATGTTTCCGCGATGTAGCGTGTGAATGGGCTAGTAGCGGCTGGGGCAGATGCCGGAGGCGTGGGTAAATGAGAACCTGTTGCGTAAGTCGTGGGCGGTGAGAGCTGCGGTATCAAGTATGAGCTCGATGCTGCATGTACTGGGGTTGCTGTGGGACGAAGAGCTGCATTATGCGACGCAAGCTGGTGCGGCGCGGGAGGTATAAACGGGACGACGTCTGTAATTGAGGATGAACTTGCATTATGTGTCGAAGGTGGCAATGGGACAGTGGATACTGAAGCATCGTCACGGTTCTCGCGACTATTTAAAGCTGACGCGGCAACAGGAACTCGGTAAAAGTCCTCCAACCCCAAAGGCCGCCTGGTACGATTTGAAGCGCTGGTATGGCGACTAGAGCGCGACGAGGCTCGCGACTCAGTTGGCGGTACCTGCACAGGAGAGCGGGATTGAGATCGAGTTTCGTTTGGTTGGGTCTCCTGGGGACTGTGTCTGCTTGGCGGTTGTGCTGGGAGTGAATTCATAAGGTATCCTTCTTGATACCCCTCCGCATATTCAGTGAAATAATCTTCTGCTAATGCAAATGGATCAACATGGCCGTGCATAGCTGTCCATGTGGAAGTGGGACCTGGTTCGAGTTCGAGGCCATGTGTTGGGATAGTGGGTATAAATCGCCGATTTGGCGAGGCTCCCGGAATAATTGCGTTCCTACGATCAGGAATATTTTGATTCTGAGCGGGTAGGTGTTGCTGCGTCGGCGGCATTGACGTCGATTCAGGGCTTGAACGAAGTGGTAGCAGCGTGTCAACACTGTTTGTTGGAGGCAAATCACTAAGAAGGATCCCATTGTCTGGCGCGCCCAAATTCCAGTGAGATGAGTCTTCATTCATCTCATCCAAGTTCCGCTGCCTGTTTGCAAAAAATGGCAGGTTTTCCAATGGTATTGGCTCAGGGGGTTGTGGAAGGGGATTGTGTCGAAATGTGATAGTCGTAGCATTTCTACGACGCTCTTCAAGTTCGTTGACCTGCAGCTGAGAATGAGCCAATAACACAAAATCTGGAGCGTGAACAACTTGCCGTCCTGTATGCATCAGATCAGTGACTTAGTAGGCGACGAAAGTCACAAGATTATAATGTTACTCACGACCTTAACTGCTGGACTTGCGACTGCAAGTCTCGTTCAATAACAGATGCATTCTCTTTGTCATGCTCCTGATCTGTTCGAAGGTTAATTATCTCGTACTCCAAACGTCGAATGTTTCGTTGGTATCCTTGAGCTTCTGCTTTGAGGACAAGATACTCTCTGAGAATATAGTGTGCTTTTTTTAGTGGTGGGTGCTAAGGACCTCTCAGTTGCGTTGATCATTGAATGGAAGAAATAGCACATACTACATTTCCAGCATGTAGCCATTGGCCCACTTCTGAAATGACATCGTTCTGCGAATCCGTTCCTAAAGATTCTACCAACCTCTTCAGAAGGCCAATTGGTGCCGTATCGTCAGCTTCTCCGGCCTCGATTTCTCCCGTGATCAACTTTTTAGAGCGTTCTGGAAGGTATGCCTTTCTGCACAGGGGACAGATGGTTGGACTCATAATGTAGAGACATCTAAAAACAGGTTATTCGTTCAAATATTATCATTTGATAAAAGGAAGAACTCACTCTCTACAAAAGATATGGCCACATGGAATTGCGTAAGGCGGGCGCTCCTCGTACGTGAAGGTTTCCAGGCATACATCACAACAACTAGCAGGATGGATAATGAGGGGCATAGAAGCCCAGCCGGACAGGGAAGATAACTAGCACTCTAGCCACCTTGCCAACCTCCCCGATGTAATGATAAGAAAAAGAAAGGAATCTATGGCACAGCCCACGAGGCCCCATTGAGCCATTATGGGCCGTGACACATGCATCCAGCCACGCATCAAAAAGTGCCAAAGAAAGAAATTTTCACGATAGACGCTCATTCTTTCTATCTTATCGAGATAAGATTCCTTTTCTTTTCTTTTCTTTTTACAAAAACAGTTTCGACTCCAGCTTCAAAAGAGTTCTCAGTGTAGGGCGAACCACATAGTAGGCCTTTCAAATACCAGTTGGTTCTGAGGCCTGAGGTCTCTCGGAGGGTCATGTCGAACCTTCTATGCACTGACGGGAGATCTAGCGGCTTGTGACCGTCTCCCATTATTTAAAGAATGATATCCAGGACTGTGATAGACTCTCAAGTGAATCGCAAAACTGCAAGAGAACTGCATGAGTACTCTAAAGTAACGAGTTATCGGAGGTGCAAGGGGTGCACAGCATTAAAGCCGTGGGAAAAAAACTGATCCTAGTACGTCAGTCATTTGGAATTTTAACCGCTCACTTTGCTTACTACTTTGCCACGAAGTTATATTCCTGATGTCGCTGGTAAGTGCTTGCCTTCAATACCTGTTTCTATCTAAGAAATTCTGCAGATACATGCCTTGGTATCCAGGGGGTCTACGATCCTAGCCGAACATCAAGCCGGGAGTCGAGATTTTTCACAAGGTTGCTTTGTTTACTTGACAGAATCGCAGGTGTTCAGACTTTTACAGCAACCCAAACCATTCTATCGAAAATTCCGCCGAATGACAGGTAGTTTTAGACCATCTTTGGGTGACTTCTGGCAACTGACCGCCTTTGACTTAACAGTAAACTTAGCTATGCCTGGGAACAATATCTTTTTCACTACGTCTCGGACGGTGGTTTCATATACTTGGTAATGGCAGACGAATCCGTTCAGCGGTGAGTAGCCAAAGCTGCTGCTTTTGACTGCATATTGAACGCTGTCTTTTCAAGGAGAATGGCCTTCGCATTCCTCTCAGAGCTACAGCGGAAGGTGCGTTTGATTTAGGAATGCTATGTAAACTTTAACGAATGATTGGCAGTTCTCGGCGGCTCCATCATCCTCGTCATCCGAAGAAACACCTGCATATGGCTTACAGGGAAGCTTTGGACCCACCATCTCAGCCTTGATGCACCAATATAACACCTCGCCTCCTGTGGATGAGTTAACTCGCGCACAATCAGAACTGAATCAAGTGAAGGACATCATGGTGCATAATGTGGAACAGATACTGAGTCGAGGTGAACGGATTGAGCTTCTCGTGGATAAGACGGACGTAATGGCAGGTCAGGCGACTGCGTTTAGAAGAGGTGCTCGAACTGTGAGAAGAGAGATGTGGTGGCGGAACACTAAGACCTTGGCGCTGTCATTTGTTGTTGGACTGGTGAGCTCTATCACTATTTTGCAGAATCATCGATTTCACCTTTTTCGTAGATTGTTGTATGGGTAATCGCTGCACAATTCTGCGGTGCGGGCCTCAACCATTGCACTCCAAAGCCATAATCCCTCTCGGACATCACCCTCGGACATCTAGACATCAATCGCCTATGGTCATCCTTCCTTACTACTTAATATACCACGTAGCCGATATCATCGTCTATCCTTGATCTAGCCACTCATTTGCCACTTGCCCCTTGTATTGTAAACTTTATGTTCCCAAGTCCAAAATAGAGGATTGGAGGAATTCGTGTTCTTCTGTGGTCATGCTTCGTTTGACAACTTAGCTACGGCACCAGACCTCAACCACATGACAGTTTGGTGGTTCTGGGCCTGTCACAGTATAGACTCATGGCTCACTTGCGTGAACAATACCATAGCAGTCATTTGCTATCAGAAGCGCTCCGTTCTTATGTGACATAAGGGCATTTGAGCCATATTTTGAGAGTGGGACTCTTAGCGTTACATACAACATTACTGAACAAATACATGATGAACTTGAACATGAAATTAGTCTGATGTACAACGTCGCTGCGCGGATGATCGCAAAGGAGATGAAAACGTCAATAAGGTCAAGGATGGTTGGTTGCTTGTGAGGTTCTAGATGCGATGCGAGGTAGCAGGTAGCGAAAAAGGCGCTGCCTTCGAAGATATCGATAGCTCTGTGAATACAACCTGAGTGAAAAGCATTCAAGGAAGAAGCACTGCACTCGTGGCGAAGAAAAAATGCGATCCACTGGAAACATAAACCAAGGCATCAAGCTGCGACATAATTGCCGTTGTTAGAATAATAATTGTCTTGCCCGTACTTCTCCGCATAGCGACTACCAGTGGCCTTGCTAAGGCTTCCAGAGCCAGAGGGGCGTTGCGACGCCGTCGAAGTATAGGGCGGCGGAGGTTGAGAACGATCTACGGCATCAAGAGGATCAGAAGGCCACCTGCTCCTAGACGAACTCGAGCTCGAGCTCGCAGTGGTTAGAGGCACGCCATACCCCTGATAACTGGTGTCAGCCTGACCATATCCCGCTTCTTGGCGTTTAGCCTTGCGTCGCTCTTCACGTTCGGCCCTGCGCTTGGTCGATTCCTCGTCTCGCTTCTCCCTATCAGCCTTTTCGGCGCGTTCGCGTTCTTTGGCCTTGACAGCGCCGCTGGCGGAAGAGATTGGGCCGTTGTAAATGGGCACGTATGAAGGATTATGAGTAGCAGGGGTAGGTCGCGAATGGTCTTCCTCCCGTGTGGCAGGCGACAAAGTATTATCACCCTGGGCCTCACGCGAGGGCTCCTGATGCGCCTCACGCCTCCTGGCAATGAGCTCTGGCTCAGGCTTCGGAAGGGTATAGTGGCCCACTAATGGCGTTAACTGATCGCTAACAGATGTCGGAGAATCATGGAGCATAGAGGGTGCCGAGGAGTGGGAAGAAGGCAAGGGGGTCAGAAATTGTGAAGACGAACCAGTGGACACGTTATCTGAAAGAAGATCCTGAAGAGCGGCAGAAATCTTGAAGCTTTGTGACAGGGGAGGGGATGGTGGTCTGGGAGTGGGCGAGCGATTCTTCAAGGACATCGATCCTTGTCGCTGAGGTCCAGACGCAGAGCCAGTGCTGCGCGAAGATCCAATTTCTTCGTCATTACTGTACAGAGATGCGGTTTGACCATAAGGGCTGCGCTCGCGGGGTTGATCACGACCGTAAGGGCTGCGATCGCGAGGTTGATTCAAGGACATCGACCCTTGTCGCTGAGGTCCAGACGTAGAGCCAGTGCTGCGCGAAGATCCACGTTCTTCGTCATTACTGTACAGAGATGACGGCTGCTCACGACCATAAGGGCTACGATCGCGAGGTTGATCACGACCATAAGGGCTACGATCGCGGCGGGAGCTGGGATTTACTATCGTCTGTTGACGAGATTCCCTCGTAGAACCAGCACTGCGCGCTGAACGGGTGTCCTCGTTGTACGACTGCATGGTTACGTCGCGCGCATAAGGACTCCGATCGCAACCAGTCGTTTCCTCACGCCTATATGCACTTCCGTCACCAGTTGTGGCTTGCTCGCGACCATATGGGCTCGGATCACGAGCAGCCGGTTGATCGCAACTGTAGGGGCTGTGGTCACGGGCGACCTTGGACTTACGACTGGGGCGCGGCGATGATTGACGCTTTCTATCCCGACCGTATCCAGTAGGAGTATCAGGTGCATAGGGCTCGCGTTCGGGAGGTCGATCGTAGATAGCCGCACTGCTTCGGTGGGTCGTTCTCGAGGGCTCCGTGTAGTCAACAGCGCAGGTGCACCCAGCTGGATGGTCTCGATTGTGACACGTCGACGAGCGAGGGCGACGCTTCTGTTTACGTGGGGGCTGTTCAACGGGAGCTTCGTCTGGGAGGACCAGGGGTTGGCTTGGAAGAGCTGATAATGTAGAAAGCGGAGAGACCAAGAGATTCTCTGGGTCTGTTACAACGTGCTCATCACGCCTGACGTGCGCGTCGTGGTAGGATGTCAAATGTTCATTGATGTGTGACGCAATATCACGAGTAGATGGCTGGTTCGACGAGCGAGAACGGGAATCATCGCGGTACTGGAGGGAGTGACAGATATTTCGCATGTCATCCACGACTTTGTTATACTTCGATGAGGTGTTAGTTTGATTCCAGCGGACGGGTAAAGTGTTTGCTTACATGCCTAAGAAAAAGTGTCAGTGTCAAGATCCGGTATTGGCATATATGAATTTACTGACTTGATCATGGACTCATAGCCCTCCTGTGCGCTCTTGGCATGATCCCGCAGAGATGTCTCAATTGATAGCGCCATCTCTCGATCCTCTCTGGCCCTGCGCTCTACAGTTTCCTTCTCTTCTCGAAGTCGGGTCAGCTGAGCCTCGAGCATCGTCTTATCAGCAACATCTCTCTGATCCTTCGCTCGTACATCAATCACATATGTGAGAAGTCTGCTGCATGCATAAAGCGCACAAAACTATTGAGGGTGATAAGTATTTCATGTGAAAGTGCCACAAAATGGTGAGAGCGCACATGGGTTGATTGTTGATGTTGCTGAGCAAACGTCATCACCGTCTTGAGACCATCCCGCAAGTCTACTTCAGAAGAGCTGTCATTAGCAAGGGTAACCATCTTATCGAGGAGAGTGAACGCCTCGCGATCAGCAGCAGAAACAGTTCTGGATTGCGTCGGTTGACTGGCATTAGCATCAAGATCGACATGGAGTCTGATGGACTGCCTGGTATCAAAGGTGCTACGACACAAGGGGCAAGGCTTATAATCGGCATCAGGGTGATTTGGTGTCGGCGGGGCGGTTCTGAGATTCTGGATGCAGCTTTGGAGGGTTCAATCAGCCTGAATGGCATATGAAGTCAAGTCAGGAATAAAGACATACCCACGGCAGAACACATGGCCGCAAAAAATGGCCGATGCCGCTTTGCTACCAGTAGCAAAGGTCTCAAGACAGATGTCACAAGTAGAATTAACGCCAAGTGTGAGCATCGCAAGATAAAGTTCAATATCACGACGGCGAGGGTATTCACTATCTTGTGCGGGTTAGCTCACACAGTGAGACAAACAGACAAGACGCCGTGATGAAGGGTACGTCGAAGATCTCTTTGCTTCCAAAGGGGTTGAAAAAGTGGGCGACTGGCGATACTTCAGTTGGGCGCACAGAATATACCGTAGGTAATTAGGATGTTAATGATCTGAATGTTATGATGCGGGTTAGTTCCAATTGAAGCAAATCCTCGCACTTTAACTGGCGCGTACCGTAGAGGTTGGAATGGATGGGAGGAGGAGAAAGTTGGCGATTCAAACAATTTGGGTGGCTATTCATGGGAGTTGATAAGGAAAAAAAAAACAAAGCTGATGTGATCTTGTTGAAACGCACCCACAGCTCGACTCAACACAACAACAACCAGAAGATACGCTTAAGCCACTACGGAATTAACGATCCTGAGAATAGGTGAGCTGTTAGGAAAATTTTAAACAGGCGCTTCAACACGCACTCTGATTGAACAAATGGTGGGGAGGAACGGAGGAAGCGCTTAATACACACTGTATTAACGTTCCTACACGCTCTAGGTATATATTGTTAGCAGACAGCTTGCACCAAACGGCGCTACCCTTGTGAGGGTGATTAAGGAGGCAGGACAGACGTCCGCACGTTAAAGGAGAGCATCACGAAAAGGGTGACGAGTATTTATGCCCTCGGAGAACACGAGGCTGGAAGGAACTGTTAGTGTTACTTTGTCACTGGCATGCATCAATTTTAAATTTGACAATCACTTCGGTTCTCCGAGATGAGCAGCAAACAAGATGTGAGTTCTGCGTGGAACGGTGTCTCTAGCGGGACCACCACAACCTTGCCGATTGCAAGCCCAGTCAAACAAACCCTTCAGATCCCTCCTTTAGGCAGACATGACCCAAAAGCACGGTTGAATCGGTTCAGTCGGGACGATTGTGGTCCTCGTGACAACAGCGAGCCCCTGGCACATCAACGGAAATCGAGATACGACTTCAGTGGGAATACTAAACAACAGTTTACAAGAACAATGCACGGTGAATACTCGTAAATAGCTACGCGAACAGTCTTTACGCTCTTCTAGAGTGGATAGAGGACGAGACGAGCACTACAACTCCGAATGACACTACATAAACAGGGGCTACCCAAGGCAACGAGACCGGGGGCTAAGTCAAAAAGAGCTAGCTTCAATGAAATAGAATTCTTGTCAGCGTCATTAACAGATGGATTAAAGTACAAAAGAAACGTTCGAAGTGATGAGAGACAACTGCCAATGAGAGTCTCGTGACAAGGGACATGTGCGGCGTCCATGTTGTTGTCTCCTGATTTTCGACGCATCCAATTAATCTATATCTGATGACGACGAAGAACTACAACTGTATAGTAAGATGGAAGGCATAGGGAGACATCTGACTTGGTGGTGGCGCCCCCTAGTAGAAGATCGTAGGTCCAGTCCAGTCTGGAAGAATATTCATCTATTCCCGCCGGCCGACAGAGCGAGGCCCAAGACGGATCCCAATGAAGGAGATTTGGAGCACGGATATGCTGCGATATTCGCGTATCTTACCTGCAAAAGGATTGCCTGCAAGTGTTGCCGGAATCGCGGTTTCCGATAATCGGGATGGAGAAGTGGTAAAGTAATCCCAATTCAGACTTGGATACTCCACGCATGTGTTGGTTCGCTAGTACAATAGTGTAGATGGCCTCAGTTCATTTGATTAGCCCACGAGCAAGGAGAAGGAGGTACGATAGCAACATGGTGGATTGGTTCTGAGCGGCGGAAAAATCGATCTGGATTCGATTTTCATAAGTGAAATTCATCCAATCCGAGTCAAATGAAGATCTAGGGTTTTGAGGAAACCCTCAAATTTCCTGTCGTGTGAGCGTTAAGAGAGACGCGACCTGCCATAGTGACGTGGCTGTGCTACGAGTCACGAGATTGCTCTCACGGTCACACTGATTGACTGACGTTTCACTTTCTCTGCCAGCACGACAAATCCCAAGCACTCAACTCTTCCACTCCCTTCTTTCATTATAATGGTTGGTTTTTTCACTCGTTTCACAGTCCATTAGCTCAATATAAGACAGTCGGACTCGGACACACCTCGCGTTAATGGTCGTGGTGCAGGAACAGGTGTAAACAAGCCTCCGGGTGCCCAAATACGGTAAGCCAAAACGTTTATACAAATTTGCGCTGTTTTTTAAAACATATTGCAGGCGAAGAGCTGCTGGAAATACACAGGCTGCAAGGCCTAACTCTACTCGCGCAGCCGGCGCGGGAGGATCCTCAAACACCATGCTTAAATTGTACACCGACGACTCTCCTGGGCTTCGAGTGTATGCCTCTAATCTTGACCGTGCCATTTATTAACCCAACTAATGCCTAAATTAAACAGAGACCCTTTCATTGTCCTCGTCCTGTCCCTTTCCTTCATTGGCTCTATCTTCTTCCTACATATCTCTGCCAAGGTCATCCGGGCATTTACAAAATAATTTCAACTCGACTGCGACTGCGAACGTGAAGTTGGGTTTATTAGGGTAGGAAGAGTAGAGTGGATACGGTATTTTATTCTTCATTGCTACCGTTGTATTAAATTGCGGCTCTCAGACGACCGTGCTTATTTTATACCACTCCACCTTCCACTGTGCGTGGGGCTTACGGCTGTAAAGATCGAAAACACGGTTGGAGATTTCCGTTGCCCACAAGTTCGCCGACATTTCTTGTCTAAAGTTGGATGGTGTCGTCTTGAGACCCACCTGAATCGTTCTTCTGTTTTTTTTTTCGGTCGTTCATGCTTTATCCCGAGTCGGCCTAACTAGTTTGCGCGTCTAAATTGAAGTGACCACTCACGAAGCGAACTGGTTAGATCCTAGATCTTGGTCTTCTCTCCTTTCCTCACGTGGATATCGCGTTGTCGCCTGCGTCCCTGGCATCAACATACTAATAGAGTTGAGTCTCTTTCTCGATATAGGCGCCCCAAAATATACTGTGGGTACGGTTTCCACTCATTCACCTAAACCTACTACCTAGTGATTCACACTAAGTACCCTGTTCCAGTTTAAATTCACTTCAGGTTGATGGCACAGCTTCCACCCACGTTGTGCAATTGAAAATGTGCTCCAGAAGCCTCCCTATTTTTCAAACCTTACCGGGCTGTCCAGCTAACTCGAATCTTTTTTAGGAACTCTATTGAGGGCGCTGGTGAGGGTGGTGAGCGGGGATGACAGGTTGCCAAAGACATCTACGGTTATGCTTGAGTTACCTTGATACGCGTATGATCCACGTTGAAACTTCGTGGCCGAAGACCCAAGTGGCCACCACTGGCGGGATGATGGGAGACAAAGTGCGTAAGTAGGCATAATAGAATTCGAAGTTGCCCGTACGAAAGTGTGCAACTTAGGCGTGTTTGATACATTGAAGGTCTAGCTGGAAAGTTAAGTAAAACTGTATACAACTCTATTGAATGTCGTCCAGAGTCTATCTAAATCCAATAGCTATTCTACCTGAGGCCTGAGGGTTTAGTCCACAAGTCCCCTAAAACAATGTTTACAATGACCCCAAAATCCTATCTCCGCCAATCCCTAACCAATAGAAGTGTTCCTGAACAAGGCGCAGACCATGAGGCTTTCTTTGACAAAATAAGCGCCCACTGCTGGCTATTACTTTACAACCTCCGCAGCCACGCCTTCGGCCGAGGATATCTTTGGCCCAGCCGAAATCAACTCCTCATGGCATCGTTTACACGCGCATTCGAAGTACCAGTTTCGCAGCAGCTCTTGTCTCCGACTAGTAACTTCATCTTTGATGTCAATGTAATTGATACACAACTCTTCTCCAACATCGACGTCTCTTGTCGTAAAGAAACACAGTTTTTTCTTGATGCGGTCTTTGCGGACGTTCGGCGCACAATCTACAAGACTTCAGTAATGCGGGTATTTGACTTTGTAACAGGGGGGGCTACGCACCATGGTTGAAATAAGATCCCGAAGGGTACATGCTCCAGCCAAGCATCTCACTATCGCCCACTGTAGCGGCGTCCCAGATACCAAAAGTGTTCCCTTGATCACGGGCTAAGACAGCACGAACCATTTCGGATGTCTTCACGTATGGCTGTAGCACCGGGATTAATGCCTTGCGAAGGAAGCCATATATACGTAGGTGCGAATCAAGCATATACGGTCTCGATCGGATGTGTTGGATCTCGTTATTTTGGAGCCCAAGGAGTGAAGTCCAAGTCATCGATGACGGCATAATAGGGTTCTTTTCTTCGAGATATCTGCGTATAATGGCGGATGTCAAGAAACGAACGCTGTCCAACTCGAGTTCGTCTAAGAATGGGATAGGACATCGTGGGCGAGCGTATGTCTCTTCTGCTTGCAGCCAGGCAGCATCATGGACATCGAGCGTGATGTCTTCGGGGCGCATGGATTCAACGGGGTGCGGTGTGGGTAATTTCGGTTCCTTCATGGTCTTCGCCAGCCTCTCTATCGCAGCGTTCATCTGCCCCTGCAATCCCTCAATATTTCCCTCAATCGCCCACGCTTCTTTACACTCTACTGCACAAAACCAGACGCCAGCGCCGTGTGAGTTGTCATGTTTGATGTTCCAAGTATTTCGCCGGGATTCGAACGCATATGCAAAGCAATGGCCGCAGACCTCTTTACGAAACTTTTTGAAGATTACGGTCGCATATGGGACTTCGCAGGCGACGAGGAGAGTGTCCTTTGGTATTCGTTCGGTTGCGAAAAGACCCCGGCCTCCATATGGAGTGGCCTGCAAACAAAATGGCGGGTTAGACATGGCGTCTAAGCTGGCATAAACGTCATTTACAAGGATAATGAGGCATTCAGCAGAGATAAAATCATGTTAAAAGATTTCGAGGATTTTTCGATCATAGTAATCGATCAATTGATTGTACCTCGACGCACGTTGCTTCCGCCTCAACCTCACTGGATGCAGTAGACCTCAGTGCGCCTCACCCTCGTCCATGCCAGTGAGGAATTAGCGACAATCGACTCAGATAAATACAATTAATTCGAAGTGAATTTTATTACCCACACGGTTATGGTTGAATTTACGAAAGCATTTGTAGCTCGTGCAGCGAGTGTGGATAACCTAGCATTCACCGCCGCCCCAAATATTGTAGAAAAAAAACCTACAAATCTAGGACTTTCCATATCCAAGGGAAAGCCTTGATAGAAATCGTCAGATTTTTTTCACGGACTGTCAGGTTTCTATTTTTAGTATTTTAACCTGTCAATGCGCGTAGTAAGTAGTATACGTATTTCCCATCTCAGCACTCTACTTTGACGATGATGTCGGTATCGCAAAGAAAGAGTCTTACACTATGTCAGAGACTGATCCAAAGTCGCCAGTATATAGGGCATAGTAGGCACAGGTAATGAAACCTACACCGCAAGCCATGCCACAAGCCATGAGATAGATTCTTGCTTGAATTATGGAGAGTTATGTGATCTAGGGAGCGTGTATCAGTCCGAAAGATTTTTGAAATCGCAGCGCCCACGGGCCCTGTTAACTGATTTCAAGCGGTTACCATTGCGTCGAGCACTTCGATATGGACAGACAGACCTGGATACATTTGGAAGCAGTTCTGGCCAAAGTGGATGCCGAATTTATGAAAGGAAGCTATGACTCTGCAGTTGGTAGGCGCTAATGGGTGGTCTTGTTCTCGTCCATGATTAGTGTGGAAGGTGCACAACAGCCTTAGGCAGTCATTGTATCACCGGTTAGACAGGAAAAATAACGGCTGTCGAAAAGCTTAACGGAAGGCTGTGCACAAGATAAGAGTTTGTTTACACCTCATAACTTAAGAGCCTGAGAGCGCTGATCGGGTTATCTGATGGATCCTCGATCAATCATCACTTGAACTCAACCATCAGCTTTTTTCAGCGTCATTACTACGAAGAAAAATTCCATAAGTTAGTCCAGTTCTTGCGTATCAGCAATATTCAGGGAAGCAAGGACTAACATATCTAATTATGACAGGCGATATAAATAGCATCACCTCAGGCTGTACCGCCGGGGGGAGCTGAACTTGAAGATGAAACTCTCAAGACTATGGCCCGGGGCACAACCAGGGCACAACTGTATACTAATTTAGAATGAAGGCAAGCATGTTTAATTACATGTCGAGAATATCGTTCGGCTCCTCCGACACGGATGAAGGATCATGGGCAGCTATCCGATGAGATCGAAAGCAACGTTTCCGTAGGTATTTCCTTCGCATATCCCTGCCGTTCTCACTGGATCGAGAGCAAATTGTTGAGCTTGAGCAACGAAGGGCAAGAACTACACCTACGATAGGATTTCTCTCATTGTTAATTACGAGTGGTCCAGCCGCCTATTGACTTACCAAAAAGATCGACACCGCAAGGATCGACACACGCAACAAGTGTCACTCCGACACATGTATGATGCATGCTTCCCGGAGAATATCTCCAGAATAATGACAGTTTGTCCCACTACAGTGATAGTGTGTAATCGGTTGTGCCTAAGCCGTTGAGAGTGCCATATGTTTTTTTTCATCTTCAGCGGTGGAGGCTGTTCGAGGCAAGCGGGGCAAAATCTCCGGCTTCCGTCCAATGCGCATTTGGTAATTGCATGTCTCTGATTTGCCGTAGGTATATAGTCCTCGTCGCTCCGTCAGAACCTTCAAACCTTCAAGTTAGCATCTACTTCACCAGATGACTCCTCAAATTTACTACCTCCCCGGTTCCTCGCCTCTGCCTCCTCGCGCCCCAGGCAAGTACGGTATATCTGCCACCAATTCAGATCGTACGTCAATCTTGCCTTGACCATTGATACTTGCTGATCGACATCAATTCCCATAGCCGTATTCACGGTTGTGAAGGATTATCTGGACCTGTACTCTTCATCAGATTACCAACATATAGACCCAACTAACAGAAGGCTTGAAACTGCAATGCTTGACGAAATCAGAGCTCGAAATATATCTTCTCACAGGCTCGAGAAGACCGTGCACTTGGCTGCGAGCCTCATAGAAGTTCGTTCTTTGAATGTTAAAACTCGCCGGCATATCTAAATGCACTTATAGCTTGCATTCTACGGTTGCTCCTTCGAGGAGAAACTCACAGTCGCACTATTCAATTGGTATATCATATACATCGACGACGCCGTCCTCGCCAACGCTCGACCTTGCACAGAATTCCAGACTCGCTTCATCCGTGGCCTTCCACAACTCGATCCTGTCCTAGATGCCTTTGCCGACGTGTTACATACCCTTTTGGCCACCTACCCACCGCTTCAATCCAACCTTATTCTTACCGCCGCTTTTGAGTTTGTGACCGCCAGCTGCGTCGAGCCCCGACTTACGCTTGATCACAAAATAAAGCCTTCAAAGACTAGCAGTGTCCAAGTTGCGAATCCTACCGTTGCGTCCCGTTTTCCCTATTTCCTGAGAGAACGGACAGGATTGGGATTACCGGGGGCTCTCATGTTGTTCTCACCATCTCAACCGACAGACTTCGTTGATTGCTTCCAAGCCCTTGGTGATATGACATTTTGGATTGCGGCAGTCAACGACCTACTCTCGTAAGTACATCGCAGATGTTTTTAGGATTCACATTTAAGTTTTTATCAGCTTTTACAAGGAAGAACTTGCCGGTGAAACAGCGACGTACATCCATAGTAGAGCTGCCGCCGAAGGCTGCACGGCGTTTAGCATTCTAGCATCCTTGAAGGAGGAGCTCTGTTCGGCGAGCAGGAATATACAGCAGGCTCTGGCTGCAGATCCAATGGCCGTTGAGACCTGGCGAATGTTCGAGTATGGTGTCGTGTAAGTTGCATCTCCTTTATATTTACAGGTGATCCTGACCACATAACTTTATATCTTTAGAGCATGGCATCTGGAGAATGAGCGATACAGGTTGCGAGAACTTGACGAAAGCTTACTGCACTGCAATTTATGAAGTGATCAGTTTTGTATCGGGGAGTGTTCCAGTAGATTTGCAGTATATTTATACCATTATTTTGTAAATTATATTCCAGACAAGAACAGTTCTAGGTGTACAGTTATGGTCGAAAAATGTTAGCACGAAAATAGCTGCTTGGATGGGTACATTCCTTAGTGCAAGTTCTATCAGATTCACTATTTGATCTGAATGACAAGATACAAGTTAACGTAGAACCTTCAGGCACACAGGGAAATCGAGACGCCGCTATAAAGGACACTTCCCACGGCTTCTCTCTTTTACACACTACCACAGCAGACTCAAAGCTGCGATGTTCGCCACGCACAGGGCTTTGCCCACATTTGCGAACGGGATAAAGTCTAGGTATTATAGTCCTCCTCGTTCGGTTCTAGCAGACCTGGCGATAACTCGCTAAGCAGCGTACCAGAAATCCATCGTTGGCGTGCCATGCCCTCACTCGGCGAAACGTCCATACCATAAGTTGGATCTGACGCTGTCGACAGGGTCAGGTCGAACATGGTCTTTGGTTCGGTCGCAGACTGCTCATGTACATCTGCGCTCAACGGCGCTGGACGTTATACTCAAGAACTCAACCTAATTATATAACCTAGTCCAGGGCTCCCATGCACGGAGGTTGACGATGTAGAAGACAAGGATCGCACCTGTCCTTTGGTCTGCTTCGCAGCTCGCGTCCATTTGGATTGCGAAACTCGATCCAGACTATTCTTTGTCCGCTGTGGCCAATTTTTTCCATTGGCTCACCTCGCGTGAGCACCATACCACTACATCATCATCCTACAACTATAGAACCATCTTTGGACAATTCCGTCTAAGCGCTCAATGGCTGAGTCCAATAATATGTTCACAACAACTAATGGAAAGTTTTCAGGGCGGGCAAATTTTCCATCAAGCTGTGAGGTAGTTGATAATGAGCAGGCGCAGCCGTCTACCTGGATATCACTATTGCACTCAGCTTATGACTTCTGTCCAATGACCATTGACCAGGCGACGCGATCAAGTCGCTTTCAACTAGTGAATACTTTTAAACCTTGACCCCCCTCGTCACTCACCTCTTGTTCACCATTGCCAACGCATTAATGGGGTAGTGGTAACCTGGGTCGTTGCCATATATATCATAAAGATGTCAATCATCATCGACCCGCCGGGGGTTCGATT